>CALNHX010007571.1:0-72192 GCA_940337035.1 Agriotes lineatus
CGACAACGATGTGCGCAAAATATCATCGTGTATAATGTTGAAGAAAGCCACCTTAACGGTACGAATTCGCACATCTCCGAAGATCTAATCAAAGTTAAATCAATTATCGGCCACGTCTCTAAAATATCGACTGAAGATATTAAGGTTTACCGACTAGGAAAATCGATACAAGGCAAACCGCGCTCATTGAAAGTTGTTTTGAAATCCTCCGCGGAAGCACTGGAAGTTCTCCGGGGTAAATCTAAGCTTAAAATATCTAAAAGTCGTTACTCAATAAGTAGTGATGATACTCCCATGCAACGCGAACATATGACACAACTGCGATCTGAATTACAAGACAGAATATCCAAAGGGGAAAATGGTATAACTATACGGTACGTTCGCCAGTGATAATTTCCGCAAAAACTAAGAACAGATAAAATTATATCTCTTACAACTTTACCTATCTATTACACTAATATTGATTCATTGAACTCTAAGTTTTCCGAATTCTTAGCTTTTGTTAATGTTCATCAACCTGCTTGTTTTCTGATCACAGAGACGTGATTAATGCACTAATTGCCCCATTCGTTATACGAAATACCAGTTCATATTCTTATATGGGTATTTCGCCACTCTGCAAATTAAAATATTAACTAACGAAAATATTAACAACGAACGTTTCGAGGGACAATCTGCCCTCGTTATCAACGAATAACAATTAAAACTAACAAGAACTTATCTTTTTTTCACTGGAAGGAAAAACGACCAACCTCCAATGAATTTTCTGACATTGACGTTTGTTGATATCTGTACCTACTTGATCTCATCTTTAAGAATCGATAGCCAACTATTGTCTAAAAATATTGAGAAAGACGACACGCATTTTTCTTCGTTAAGTAAAATGTATGCCGTTTCCTTAATTTTTCGCCTAGTTGACATCGATTCTTTAGACAAGATCTTTGTGTTGTCCCATTGTATTTTATGGTTTTCATCCCAAGCATGTTCTGCCAGCTTAGACTTATTGAATTGATACGTTTTCAACATATTTTTATGTTCTTTAACTCTGACTGCTAAAGGCCTGGATGTTTCACCGATATAATATTTCCCGCATTCACAGGGAATACTATATATACAATTCCTTGAATGTTGTTCTTCGTTGAACGGTTTAGTTTTTGTAAGAACTGACCGCAAAGTATTCATCGTTTTGAATACCGTCCTAACATTGAATCTATTTCCAATTCGTCTAATTTTGTCAGATATGCCTGGAATATATGGTATAGTAAGAGTATTATATTTTTGAGTGTCATTCCTTTGTATGTGTGTGGCATTGCTTCGTGTATTGAAAATGTTCCGAACAAGAGTCTCTGGATAGCCATTATCTTGTAAAACATTAATAATAAATTCTTTCTCTTTTTTGAAAATTTTATCATTAGAGCAAACAACTTTGGCTCTGTCGTAAAGACTTTTTACAACGCCTGTCTTTATGTTTTTGTGATGGTTAGAATTAAAATGTAAGTACCTATTAGTATTGGTTTTCTTACGGTATACTGATGTTTCAAAAGTATTTATTGTGCGTGTGATTAGTGTATCAAGAAAGGGTAACTGATTGTTTTGCTCTGTTTCTAATGTGAATTTGATGGAGGTTTCTTTACTGTTAATATGTTCAAGAAATTTGTCCACCTCATCCATATCATGAGGCCAAATTGCAAAAACATCATCGACATATCTCCACCAAACTACTGGTTTGTTGGTGTACGTGTAGACATGTTGTTGTTCAAAGTCTTCCATAAAAATGTTACTAACAATGGGAGATAAAGGTGAACCCATTGCCATCCCGAAATCTTGTTGGTAAAATTCATTGTTTAATTGAAAGTATGTCGTTTTAATGCATAATGTTAAAAGTTCCATAATGGTACCAACGTTTAATGTTGTTCGTGTATGTAATGTGTTATCGTTTTGTAGCTTATGTTTAATGATGTTGAGTGTTTTGTCTAGTGGAACATTAGTGAAGAGACTAACTACATCGAAACTAACCATTAAGTGTTGTGTGTTTATGTTTGCTTCTTTAAGTTTTTCAAGGAAATGGGGCGTGTTCTTTATATACGTGTCTGTATTTCCTGATATAGGAGTCAGTATCTTAAGTAAATATTTAGCTAAACTGTGACAAGGAGAACCTATAGAACTAACTATTGGCCTAAGTGGTACATTTGGTTTGTGTATCTTTGGTAATCCATAAAAATGTGGTGGTTTACTGTAGTGTGGTGTTAGCGTACGTCTTACAAAATCTGTAAATTGTTCTCTGTGTTTGTAAAGTGTTCTGTATATTTTTGTTTCTATTGTATGTGTTGGATCTTTATTTAGTTTAGTGTATTGTCCCTCACTAATTAGTGTTAAAAGTTTTTCGTTGTATGTGGTTGTGTCAAGTACTACTGTGGCGTTGCCTTTGTCTGCAGGTAGAATTTTAATTGTGTTATCGGTTTTTAGTGTGTGTAGTGAATGTTTTTCTTGTTTGGATATATTTTGTCTGATTGTGTAAGGTCGTTCTAGTATGATTTTGTTTCTAATTCTGTATTCCTGTCTAATGTCTTCTGGAAGTTTTTGACAAGTCTCTTCTATAGCTGTAACTAAATCAAGTTTATTAATTCGTTTTGGCGCCACTGCGTAGTTGAGTCCTTTGCCAAGAACTAATTTGTCAGTGGCGTTTAGTTCTTTAGAAGACAGATTAACTGCAGTTTTATTTAAAAAAGTGTCACTGTTCTTAGTGTATTTAGTTCAATTGTGTGTTTTTCTTGTATGAGGTGTTGGTACTTTTTTAAATGTGTACGTTTTTGCTCTGTGTGTGTTTTGTTGTAGGTATTACTAATAGAGTTGTACATACGATTGAAATCGTCTTTCCGTACATCCCTTTGCATCACCTGTTCCAGTTTGTTTATGTCAGAAAATAGTATTTACAGATTTTGTAAGATGTACCCTAACACCACACTACAGTAAACCACCACATTTTTATGGATTACCAAAGATACACAAACCAAATGTACCACTTAGGCCAATAGTTAGTTCTATAGGTTCTCCTTGTCACAGTTTAGCTAAATATTTACTTAAGATACTGACTCCTATATCAGGAAATACAGACACGTATATAAAGAACACGCCCCATTTCCTTGAAAAACTTAAAGAAGCAAACATAAACACACAACACTTAATGGTTAGTTTCGATGTAGTTAGTCTCTTCACTAATGTTCCAGTAGACAAAACACTCAACATCATTAAACATAGGCTACAAAACGATAACACATTACATACACGAACAACATTAAACGTTGGTACCATTATGGAACTTTTAACACTATGCATTCAAACGACATACTTTCAATTAAACAATGAATTTTACCAACAAGATTTCGGGATGGCAATGGGTTCACCTTTATCTCCCATTGTTAGTAACATTTTTATGGAAGACTTTGAACAACAACATGTCTACACGTACACCAACAAACCAGTAGTTTGGTGGAGATATGTCGATGATGTTTTTGCAATTTGGCCTCATGATATGGATGAGGTGGACAAATTTCTTGAACATATTAACAGTAAAGAAACCTCCATCAAATTCACATTAGAAACAGAGCAAAACAATCAGTTACCCTTTCTTGATACACTAATCACACGCACAATAAATACTTTTGAAACATCAGTATACCGTAAGAAAACCAATACTAATAGGTACTTACATTTTAATTCTAACCATCACAAAAACATAAAGACAGGCGTTGTAAAAAGTCTTTACGACAGAGCCAAAGTTGTTTGCCCTAATGATAAAATTTTCAAAAAAGTGAAAGAATTTATTATTAATGTTTTACAAGATAATGGCTATCCAGAGACTCTTGTTCGGAACATTTTCAATACACGAAGCAATGCCACACACATACAAAGGAATGACACTCAAAAATATAATACTCTTACTATACCATATATTCCAGGCATATCTGACAAAATTAGACGAATTGGAAATAGATTCAATGTTAGGACGGTATTCAAAACGATGAATACTTTGCGGTCAGTTCATACAAAAACTAAACCGTTCAACGAGTTAGACAATAAGTCTAAGCTGGCAGAACATGCTTGGGATGAAAACCATAAAATACAATGGGACAACACAAAGATCTTGTCTAAAGAATCGATGTCAACTAGGCGAAAAATTAAGGAAACGGCATACATTTTACTTAACGAAGAAAAATGCGTGTCGTCTTTCTCAATATTTTTAGACAATAGTTGGCTATCGATTCTTAAAGATGAGATCAAGTAGGTACAGATATCAACAAACGTCAATGTCAGAAAATTCATTGGAGGTTGGTCGTTTTTCCTTCCAGTGAAAAAAAGATAAGTTCTTGTTAGTTTTAATTGTTATTCGTTGATAACGATGGCAGATTGTCCCTCGAAACGTTCGTTGTTAATATTTTCGTTATTTAATATTTTAATTTGCAGAGTGGCGAAATACCCATATAAGAATATGAATTATGAATTCACGCCACAAAGAAGTTTCAGAGAAATACCAGGTTATTCACTATATCGTGCTGACAGAGCCGATCGTCGTGGTAGTGGCGTCTGTATCTTGACTAATAATTTTTTCTTCGCTTCTTTCAAGTTACAGCATATTGATATGCCCATTCCTAGCACAATAGATGGAATCTGTTTATCTTTTCAGAACTGCACTTTTAAATTCACTTTAGTCTGTATAATATAGACCACCCAGTTGCAATATTAGATCTTCTAATAATCTTCAAAACGATAAAGATCTATTTGATCTACTTACCAAGATGTCCATTGAAACTACAAACTTAATAGTAATGAGTGATTTTAATTTCCCTTCCGTCAAATGGCCAATAATGTCTCATCAATCAGAAAGTGATGCGGATTCTACTTTTTATCTAACCGATATGATTCTGAACAGTAATCTTACTCAGATGATTACCTTCCCAACTCGATTTCGAATTAATCAAACTCCTTCTACATTGGATCTGTTATTCACTAATGAGATGAATCTTTTTTCTAATATTTGCCATTTGTTACTGGTTATTCACTATATCGTGCTGACAGAGCCGATCGTCGTGGTGGTGGCGTCTGTATCTTCACTAATAATTTTTTCTTTGCTTCTTTCAAGTTACAGCATATTGATATGCCCATTTCTAGCACAATAGATGGAATCTGTTTATCTTTTCAGAACTGCACTTTTAAATTCACTTTAGTCTGTATAATATAAACCGCCCAGTTGCAATATTAGATCTTCTAATAATCTTCAAAACCATAAAGATCTATTTGATCTACTTACCAAGATGTCCATTGAAACTACAAACTTAATAGTAATGGGTGATTTTAATTTCCCTTCCGTCAAATGGCCAATAATGTCTCATCAGTTAGAAAGTGATGCGGATTCTACTTTTTATCTAACCGATATGATTCTGAACAGTAATACCATTGGTAAGTCCGATCATGTTGTTATATGTGCCACTCTACAAGTTGTTTATCAAAGCTTGGACTCTCGTAATAAAATTATATACAAAACACGTATTAAGTATGACAACGTTACTGACGATATCAACTGCATCAACTGGTGTCAAGCTATGAGTTCTCTAAATCTTCACGATTCTTGGTCGCTTTTACATACACAATTATCTACTTCTGTCAAAACTAATAAATTCCATTTTGAAACCTATCAAAGTAAATCCATCTAAACCGTGGCTGGAAAGTAAGATATTTGCAATGATATCGACTAAAAAGCTTTTATGGAAGACTACCATAACCATCGACAATACTCGAACCACCTTATATCAGTGATCGATCTAGCAAAAAAGAACTACAAAGATAAAATTGCCAATTCCAAGAACTCAAAGCAATTTTATAAATATGTACGGGCATCCCTTTTATCTACTGTTCAAGTTCCTTTAGTTAAGTCAAGTAACGGAGCAATTGCAAAAAATCGACACGAACGCGCAAATATACTTGCTGATACCTTTTTATCTGCCTATTCTGATGTACCTAATCTTGTTATTCCGCCTATTCAATTTCCGAGGACTACCAGAACCTTAACCGATGTTAACTTTACTCCTGAACTAGTTGAAGAAAAATTATCTACACTGAAATCTTCTACTGCGCCAGGCCTTGATCATCTATCTGCTGTGTGCTGAAAACTTGTTCGCATGTTATATCTGAACCTCTAGAAAAATCATGCAAAAATCCTTTGCCGAACATGAACTTCCAAATTCGTGGAGGAGTGCAGTTGTCACACCCATATTTAAGAAGGGAGACAAGCTAGACTCAAATAATTACCGCCCCACTAGTTTAAAGCCAATTACAGCAAAAATCATGGAGTCCTTAATTGTGGACAGAGTAGTACCTTTCTTGTTGGATGAAAATATTTTACCTGTTCAACAACATGGATTTACTCCTGGTAGATCTGTAATTACCAATCTCCTGGAATGCATTAATAATTGGACAATGGCTCTAGACAACGCGTCCCCCACTCATGTCATATATTTGGATTTTTTTCGTGCCTTCGATCGGGTACCTCACTCTGCCCACTTAGCCAAGCTTGAACATGCTGTTATACGCGGGAATCTATTGTCATGGATACAGGCGTTTCTTCAGGATCGATCATTCTGTGTTCGTGTTGGAGAATGTTTATCTGACATCAAACCAGTGTTAAGTGGTGTTCCGCAAGGGTCGGTGTTCGGTCCCATCCTATTCGCAGTGTACATCGCAGACCTTCCACATATTTTGCGTAGTAGCTCTTCCTATTACGCAGATGACACCAAGCTGTACGCCTCAGTGAAGCAACGAACTGTTTTGCAAGAGTGGTGTTTGCCGTTAAATATTACAAAGTGTGTAGTGTTGCATTTAGGAAAAACTAACCCACTGCATAATTATTATATTTCGGGAAACCAGTAACTTTCCGTTACCAGTCACAAAGATCTAGGCGTAACAATTACCACCGACCTATCATGGTCTGAACACATCTCAGATGTGTGTAACAAAGCCAATAAGCTTCTGTATATACTACATAAATCATTTAGGAACGTCTCTCCAACTACACTTGACAAACTAGATCGCCCATATGTTCGTCCTATTCTGGAATTTGCTGGTCCTGTTTGGCATCCGGACTTAATTAGAGACAGAAATTTATTGAAAAATGTACAGCGGAAAGCAACTCGCCTACCATATGGTCGCTTGCGACTATCATACTACGAACGGCTTGAAGTTCTACATTTAACCACCTTCGAAATGCGACGCTTTCGAAGTGACTTAATTATTACTTTTCGCGCACTAAATAGACTGGTCTCTTGTGACGTCAGTTCTCTCTACAAACTTAATACTGATGACCGTCTCCGGGGCCACCGTTTGAAGTTAAAAAGAGAGTTAGCAAGATTAACGTGTAGAAGATCTTTTATTGTAAACCGAGTGTTTCATATGTGGAACAGTCTACCTGCCGATATAGTCGACGCTCCTACGATTAATACATTTAAAAACAGAGTAATAGTATTTTATTTGTTCCTCACTTGTAAACATCAATTTATCAAGTCACTGTACTCACCTTGAAAATGTTTCATAACTGGCTAGCCAGTAAATTTTTACTGGCTAGCCAGTTATATTTTACAAGCGTGCTCATAGATAAATGATAGCGTGCAAAGCCATAGTTGTCTTTCTTAGTATGTGTCATATTGCTTAATTTAGTTGCTTGTCAGTTTGACATTTTGAATAAATGGTGAATTTCTAGTTATTTACAAGTGAGGAACAAATAAAATATTCAACAGTACACGCCAGGTAATCATTTTTACTGGCTCAAGGATATGACAGGCTCGCCTAACGGCTTGCCAGTCATCCCAATCCTATCGCCAGTAAAATCTGCTTTACCTGGCTTGTAATGTTAATTAACATTACAAGCCATTCAAAATGTCAAACTGACAAGCAACTAAATTAAGCAATATGACACATACTAAGAAAGACAACTATGGCTTTGCACGCTATCATTTATCTATGAGCACGCTTGTAAAATATAACTGGCTAGCCAGTAAAAAATTTACTGGCTAGCCAGTTATGAAACATTTTCAAGGTGAGTACAGTGACTTGATAAATTGATGTTTACAAGTGAGGAACAAATAAACATTTTTCTTTCCGTTTTTCTTAATAATTCAATTATGTTATAATTTTAAATCTAGATATAAGTTGTCTTATATAATTATTATTGTTTAGCGTTACAAGTTATGAGTATAGTTTGTAATCAGAGCTTCATAGGGCCTTTCTTCTGCTCTGCGTTTATTTTAATAATAATAATAATTAAAGACCTTTTTATTTAATAGCTTTTTTAGTTCTTTTCATTTTTTCATACTAATACTTCGCGTGCCTTATTTTGATGAATAACTGTGCCGTGCATCATAAGTATTTTAGTTTTTTACACACGAATTATGAGGTTAAGGAGAAAACTGAAAGATCTCAACAAGCTCTTGAATACATCAGGATTTCTAGCTCATATTTGTGTATAATCAAATTCTTTTTCATTAAAAGGTTTTAACATAAACACCATCTTTAGGATGGTTTATGTAACCCGACCCGGAGAAATTTAAAAGAAAAGTTTATGTGTAAAACTTTTTATTAATATACAGGAACTCTATACAGTCGAGCAAGGCCGACTATATTAAATGTTTTACATTTAATATATTCGGTCTTGAGTCAAGCGAACAGTAGCGGCATCTGTAGGCAAATTATTGAATTATTTTGGCGTGTAATGTTAGTGACGTATTTCAAATGTGTTATAGGTTAGTCACTTTAGATATCACCTTTTATAGCTGTATAACTTTTATTACAACAATGTCACGAAAAAAATACTAGTGTGAACAATATGCGCAACAGGTTATGTTAGCGCTCTGAAAGATTACAAAATAACAGCCAAAAATTATAATTCTAACAAAAGAGCTATAGGTAATAACTGTGTGACAAAACTATCAAAATTTAAATATATTTATTGAAAAATTATAACTACATTTCTTCTAATACAACACTTTTATATTATACTTAATAAAATCATTTAAATTTTAACACATGCTCACAAATGTTCGCTTCTGAGGCGGCCGGCCCGGGTTCGAATCCCAGCAGACTCTAGAAGGATTTTAAAAATCGTGCACTCTCCGGCTAACACGCCTGTGGTAGTCGTTAACTCCTAAACAAGGGAACTCTTTCTCACTTTCGGCGGGCAAGGCTAGCGACCTATCCGACCTAAGGGCTAAAAGGGTTCACAGAACCAAAGCAGAAGACTCTTCAGTTCGGATTCTATTGGAGCAGCATTTTTACACGTTCGTCTTCGAGGAGGTTCTAACGATACAAATGATACTACTGCCAAATACACATTGACATAGATTTTACATTGTGGAATAGTTAAAATCTTCCCACTCAGCGAATACTTGTATGTACTACGCAATTGCCGCTATCCATGCACCTGTGCAAGTAGTACGCGCTCTGCTAGCTTAACCAAAATAAAAGGTTGACTCGTGTTGAAATAGAGAAAATCCAGAGGATTATCAATATTACCTTAACACGCCTCGGTTTATAGCTCAGCGGTAGGGTTACTTCAATGGATTCGGTTTCGGAAGAGGAAGGTGGGCGTTACCCTCAGCTAGACACTGGATTTGATTGGAACAAAGTTTATTATATTTACACTACTAACATACAGATAAGCTTATAACTAGGTAACATATATGTACAGAAAAAAGAAAATGGCGGATTGGCATCCGCAGTTGGAAGCTGGTGTGGTCCTTCGGAGGCGATGCCGGCGGCGAAAGTGGCTTCGTGTCCAAATCCCACTAAGACGGCAGGCTCTCTGTCCAGCGAAGGCGATTGGCTCTAAGTCCAACGAAGGCGGTTGGCTCTAAGTCCAGCGGAGGCGATTGGCTCTAAGTCCAACGAAGGCGATTGGCTCTAAGTCCAACGAATGCGGTTGGCTCTGAGTCCAGTAGATGCGGTAGACAGCTAAGTCCAGTAGATGCGGCAGACAGCTAAGTCCAGTAGATGCGGCAAACAGCTATGTCCAACGAAGGTGATAGGCTCTGGAGAGGGCTGGGGCTGGTAGATCCTTGGAAGGCTGGAGCTGTTAGCTAGTCCTGGAAGGCTGGATGCTGTTGGCTGACTCTCCTGGGTTGAGTGAATTCCTACTGCCAGCGTCCGACTATTTAAAGGGGCCAGTCCTTTGTCAGACGCGATCTCGCAGCCCATTGGTCGAGGTAGAAGGGATGTTTTGGCCCGTTTTTGATGCATTTCGAATTATCGCGTTTAATTGCGCGGCGCGATCAATTATCGACCTGATTTGTGTCGCATGGCATAGCTCGCGAAACGGCGGTCCTTTTGATACCTGATATGAGGGTGTTTGTCGCTAAACTCGCCGAATGAATTAATTTTCCCAATGCCCTTGCATATATCGCGCACGTTATTTTTGCGTGCGCGCTCGTTGACCGTTTGAGGCTCAAATTTCATACTTGCTTCAAAAAAATTCGTCTAATCTTTCCCCGTATTTTGATACTAAACAACCCTGTCTTAGTTTATTGCTTTTGTGAAAATTTCTTAATTTAAGTAAATTCAATCTGCAATGCTGATACATTCGTTGGTATTAATTTCCCTTGCCGGACGGTTCCAATAAAGTTTATGAACGCCACTTTGCTGCACTTTAAAATTTCGCTGGGGTTGCCATTAGTTTTATGGTTTTATGTTTCTACTAGGGTTTTTTAAAATAGATATATTTTCTCTTTGTTTGTGCAAGATCGCGACGGCTTGGTAAACAGATGTTTTTAGGGTCCTTTGTACTGTCGCCGCTTTATGTGGCGACGTACATTTTCTTTGTTGATCTGATCTGTTTATCGGTTCGTATCAACCTTTAAAACTATATTGAACGATGAACATCTTAAGCTATCGTTAAAAGAAGCAGTGAAAAAAGCTGCAGATAGCCGTTAATGAGGTAAAGCTTAAAAATCACAGTTTGATCTTGCAGCTATTTAAAAGTTTGAAAATGTGAATAAATGTACTTGTTTTTTTAAATTACCTTTAGTTTTATTTTTAAATCTATTTTCATTAATTTACTTTGTGAATGAAAATGTTATGGTAAAGTTGTAACGCTTCGCTCTTAATTAATCGCTATTGAACTTTAATCTGAAATTAAGGGCGTTTAATCTTTGCATTTTTGCGTTACAAGCGTCTCGGAGCACCCACGGTCGGAAGTTTGCTGTAGTGCGCGAGCGACACGACAACTCGTTTAGCACGCATTTCCACTCTAAAGTTTTATCAGAGAGGGAACTCAACAGTCCCGCTGAACTCGGTGAGATTTTATTCCAGGAGAGCGAACTTCTGCATCCAAACCTCACCCCCGGCTCTCAGCTGTGAGAGTCCCGCTCCAGGCACAGCTGGGTCATGGAGAATTATTCGAGAAAATCTCGACCAAGATTTTCAAAGAAAAAGAATTATCTAGCTCGTCCCGTTGTTTAAAATAATTATCCATCGCGTGGATAATTTACTTTAGGTAAATAGTCACAAAATTTCCAATAATTTCTTAGCTTTAACCAACGTATACCTGGGACTCGGGCACGTTGTGTTCTGGCCAATTAATAGTTACCAAACCCCAATAATTTCTCACTCTTAATCAACGTGTACGTAAAACTCAAGACGTTGCTCCCCTGTTAAATTAACAGTCCCAAGCCTCGGCAATTTCTCAGCTGTCACCAGCGTGCGTCTGGAAATCTGGGACGTGGGCGAATAGCGTTAAAACTTTCCCAAAATTTAACTACGTTCCGTAGTAAGAAATTTTCCCGAAAGTGCAGGCCCCACTGCAAATTAAAAGCCCGGCCACGCCAAACTATTTTGGCAGAAACGCGGTCTGAACTTCCTTGCATAATAGGCGTTTCCCCCAGGTCTAAAGTAACGTATCATAAGTAGAGTTATATGTCCTAGACACCCGCCGCCTCCCGTTATCAGTAATCCGAATTTCATAACTGAACACGTGGGGAACACTTCGCTTTCACAAGAAGATAATATAGGTGGTACTGATTATACGCAATTACTTGATTTCACTAATTAAAAAAAATACGAGCACCATGTATTCATTGCGTTTATGTTTGTTACGGTTGAACTAACTATAGTTATAAATTCTCAGTACTACCAACACTAGCCAATTACCGTGGATATTCCAGTCATCGTTAACCTGTAGGGAAATCGAAACCGCTCCTGCAACTTTGGTTGTCTAGCTGTTCGGCCTTGAGAGAAATATAATTAGCCTTTATTTGCATGTATATGATTATAAGAGTTTTAAATGCCTATTTAGTTTTATATCTAAAACATGAATTGTACATAATGGTGAATAATTGCAATTTTCGTTAATTTGTATTCCTTAAATCAAGCAAGAAAGGAGCAAAAACCAATTGTAGCAACTATAGAACAATTGCTCTGATCTCTCACGTGAGTAAAGTGTTATTATGGATTATCAACGAGAGACTGAAATCATTCATCGATCCACAAATCCCAGAAGAACAGGCTGGATTTATGCCTGACAAAGGCACAAGGGAACAAATCCTAAACATCCGTTAGATTATTGAAAAACTGAGAGAATTCAACACACCTGGTTATCTTTGCTTCCTGGACTACCGGAAAGCATTTGACTGCGTTAAGTAGAGTAAACTCTGGGACATCATGACAACAATTGGAGTACCCCCACATCTAACCTCCTTAATCCATAACCTCTACTCCTCCAACGAAGCCCAAGTCAGAGTGGGACAACAGTTAACAGGACCTTTTAAGGTTGGAAAAGGAGTGAGACAAGGTTGTATCATCTCACCAATTTTGTTCAATATCTACGAAGAATGGATAATACGCACAGCTGTGGGAGGATGGGATGGTGGAATCTCTATCGGCGGAAGAAAAATCTCAAATTTGAAATACGCAGACGACACGACACTATTGGCAGCATCCGAAGAGGAAATGATAGAGCTCCTGAGGCAAATAAAAGTGACAAGTGAATAATTTGGACTCGAAATAAATGCGACAAAAAGCAAAATAGTAGTTGTTGACCGAGCAAATGAAAATCGAAACGACAATTACAAAAGCATTAACGGGATCGAGGTAGTAGAAAATCTAATATACTTAGGTGCTCGAATAACTAGCACCGGCGACTGCGAAGGCAAAATTCGAAGAAGAATCACACTTGCCAAGACGGCAGTAGCCAAGCTGACACGCATATGGAAGGATAGAGGAATATCGAAATCCACTAAATTACGACTTGTTCGATCTCTAGTATTCTCTATAATGGCGCATGCCTCAGAGAGCTGGACCATCAAGGCAGCAGATAGACGCCGTATTGACGCCTTTGAGATGTTTTGTTGGCGGAGAATGCTAAGGGTGTCGTGGACCGAAAAACGTACAAATATCTCAATCCTAAAAGAACTAAATATCAACGAAAGACTAAGTACCTCCATAAATAAATCCATATTGAGATACTTTGGTCATATTATGCGACGAGGTGATGATGCTCTTGAGAGACTTATCGTCCAAGGTACGATAGAAGGCAAAAGACCGAGGGGTCGTTCGCCTTCCCGATACATAGACCAGATAAAGAAGCTGACCAGTTCCTCAGCCCACGAATGCACACACAATGCAATGGACAGAGACTTATGGAGAAACAAAGTAAATAACTGTCCAACATAGATCATTTCACGATGCCCGGATATGGGCGTATCGAACAAGAAGAAGAAATCAAGCAACGTAAATATTTAAATCAAACCTATCCCATTTAGAGCTGCCAATTAATTGGACAAAATTAATAAATTCTAAAATACTAAATAAATATACCAGGAAGCATTACACAATAACTGACGACATCTTCAGAGCACTTGATCGTGGAATGGCAACTATTCTAGTTTTATTCGATTTTTCTAAGGCATTTGATACAATCAATCATTCCGTGTTACTATATTGTAGGGAATGAAGATGCTCGGTGTAATTTTAATTGATATGACAATTAATAAATAAACTCACTACACATACGATTGAAGTAAATAAATAATTGTATAAATGGGTTCATTGATTGTAGTGTTTTGCCCTTTATAGTAATTCGCACATCTGCAAGTAAAGTTATTTATGGCTAGCTTTCAGTACGCATGAAGACTCAAATCTGCAAGCTAGGTTCACCGACATGTTTATATTTAACATGCATGTAATAAACCCTTTGGTTATAGATTTGTTGAATTTTGATTGGCTTTACTTTGCACCAACCTCATAATCTATGCTAATTGATATTTCTGTGACTTTAACTTACGAATTGAGCTCTACCTTATTGCCATTTATTCTGAAGTAATTCCATTTAATATCGGCAATGCTTTACCAATGTAGTTATGAGTCGAGTACGAGCAGTGATATAGTGCAGACGTTTCCTGACCTGCCCGATATCCCTCGAGCAATACTGTTATCTCACCAAACACACCATCAATACCAAATAATCTCATTCAAATCCTACTTGACCTTATCACGCCATATCTTAGTCAAATAAAAACCTTCATTATTAACACTCTCCTCCCAATGCTTATCAATGGACCGTAATCGAAGGAAAGCGATACAAAACTTAACCATCTTCAATTGGAATGCTAATGGCATCGCCAACCAACGCTAGCTATTTATTAGCTTTCTAGCAAGATATGACGTGGATATAGCCTGCATAACAGAAACACATCTTGACCAGACCATCAAATTTCGAATACCAGGTTACAACATACACAGAAAAGATCGCAAAGATCCAGTAGCAGCCGGTGGAGTGGCGGTACTTATCAAAAACAAATACGAGCATTCTTTACTTCCCGAAATCCCAAATTTAAAAATCGAGTTGATATCAATTAAGGTTAAACTTGATGACCAAAGCAGCATCACAATATCCAGTGCCTACAGACAGCCTAACATCAAAATAGTAGAGGAAGACATTATAAGAGTTTTTAACACGTCCGAACCAATGATAGTGCTAGGCGACTTAAATTTCAAAAATACTCTGTGGGGTTGTAGAGCTTCAAACCCCGAAGGTAACAAATTAGAAAACCTGGCCACAAATAATTCGTTCCAAATCCTAGCACCTAATGACTACACCTATGTCCCGTATCGGGCTAATCATCAGCCTGATATACTTGATATAGTCCTACAGAAAAACTTCAATAAACCAATCTTCCGAAGAGTCATAACCGAACTGAATTCGGATCACCTACCCGTCTTAGTATCATTCACGAACGCATTAACCACCAAACAGCCCATTCCAAAACTGATCAATGGCAAAATGGACTGAAACATCTTCGAAGACCAGATGAACAGTAATCTTCACTGCCCAAGAAATCTTCAAACAGAGAAAGACATTGATATAGCCATAAGTCATCTCACATCAACAATAGAAGAAAGTGTCAGAATCGCTACTATAACAACACCCAAACGAGCCTACCAGATCGATCACAGCCCTCCAAGATACGTTATTCACCTAATTATGGCAAAGAACAAGGAATCTCCAACTCAAAAACAGATTGAACAACATAACCCACCGAATCAAACTAGAGCTAGATACCTTAAGAATTAACTCATACCAAAAACACATAGCCGACTTTAGCACAGAAGACTGGGGCCTATGGAAAACCACAAGGAAAATACTGAATCAAAAAGAAGAGCTGCCCCCAATATCTTCCGAAACTACTAATACAACTTACACCTCAGACCTTGAAAAAGCTGCCGCCTTCGCCAGTCATCTCGAAAACAATTTCACCCCTGCAATCACTTGTACACCCGCCCACCAATTACAAATTACCAATGATATCGAAAGAAGAGCACCAATTCCAAATTGTATTCAACCCACATTGCCTAACGAACTCACTAATATCATACAAAAACTTCCAGACAAAAAATCTCCCGGCCACCAACGCAATTCTTAAACACTTTACGAAGAAAACAATCGCTTATCTATGCTCCACTTTCAATGCCTGCATGAGACTGGGCTACTTTCCACAGACCTGGAAGCACGCACACATTGTAATGTTCCAAAAACCGGGTAAAAACAGAAAGATGCTAAACAGCTATAGACCCATTAGCTTGCTGACATCACTTTCAAAGCTCCTTGACAAAGTCATCTATAGTCGACTACAGAAACATATTGAAAACCAAAACACAATACCAAAATACCAATTTGGATTCAGGAAAGGTCACTCAGCCAGTCACCAGCTTCAAAGAATAAGCGAGCTTATTGAACAAGGCTTTAACAAAAAGCAATATACGGTAGCAATTTTCCTCGATGTCGCGCAGGCGTTCGACCGTGTATGGACAGAAGGCTTTAAGAAGAAAATCCTAGACATTACAATGCCCACTCATCTCAAGGCAATAATCTTTTCCTTCCTGGAAAATAGAACATTTGCAGTAAAAGTTAACACAATCCTGTCCGAAACCACTAAGATCCGAGCCGGAGAACCGCAGGGCAGTATTTTGGGGCCGGTCCTCTTTAGCATATACACGGCCGACCTGCCAGAGCCTGGTGCAACAATAGCAACTTTCGCGGATGATACCTCTCTGTTCATACAATCCGACAATCTTAATGAAGCTGTTACCAAATTACAGACCGCAACTGACAAACTCCTATCATGGTTTAAAACATGGAACATCAGAATAATCCTGAAAAATGTCAAACCAAAATTTTTACGCTAAGAAGGCTCAACAATCCTCCTTGTATACAAATAGAGAACAACGAAATACTCTGGAATCCCAAAGACAGCGCTGTGAAATACCTGGGATTATACTTTGATACTCGCCTAAGCTGGGAGTACCACATAAATCAGAAGCTTATCCAAAGTTATACTAGACTAAGACAACTATACCCACTCATTAACCGCAAATCTACTCTAAAAACAGAATGCGCAACATTACTTTACAAGACCCTAATTCGACCTCTTGTCCTATATGAATCGCCGATATGGTGCAACACTTCAAACACCAACATAGAGAAAATTCAACGCCTCCAAAATAAGATTCTAAGAATAACAGTCAAGGCACCGTGGTACGTTAGAAATACTCAGCTGCACGAAGAACTCGGCATCTTACCCATTGGCCAATATATCAAAAACTGTGCGGAAAAATTCATCTCAAACGCGAGTGCATGTAGTGGTGCGGTATACTATGAACTGTTCAAAACGAACATTCACTCCAGGCTTAGACGCAAATTACCCCAAGACCTAGTTCTAACAATCCAAAGACAAAATTAAACAAAATGTAAATTCACTGCTCCTATTACTCTGTCGCACAATGTTATAATGTATAGTCTAAGTTACTATTATGTTACAAAATCTTTTACCTATGCCATGTATAACAAATGGTTGTTGATCTGGCAATAAACGATATTAAAAAAAAAAGCTTTATTTATCTATGCTGCAAGCAGAGTTGAGTAACGGGCTAAATACCATTTTCCCCAAATCTTTGAGAATTAAAATCACCACGCATGTGTATTATTTCTGATCATACGTAGCATGTCACGCGTTGTTATTTTAATTATCACAAAATTTTCACTGTGTGACTTTCTCGTTAGTTTCAATCAGTCCAATCTGATACTTGCTATCTTTCTATCCTATTTTGACTTAAGAAAACATTTAACCTATCTCCTATTCTACCTAATCTACTTTTCCACTCTAACCTAACCTATTAAGTGTGGTACAACATTTGTTCGACAACTAACCTACTCTAAATTACACTCTCTAAATATGGCTGAATCGCCGAAATGTGATAGCGTCCCCTGATTTTGTTGTCCATCTCATTAATTAACTCGTACGTATTTGCATTGCTTAGGATCTTATGTACCCTATATGGGCCTTCATATGCATTCAAAAACTTAGCACAGATCTTTTCTCTTCTATCAGCTACTCTGAGCTTTTTAATAATGACTCGATCCCCGATTTTAAATTTCATATGCTTCTTAATTTTTCGATTCTGCTTCTCTTCACCACCACCATTGGAGTAACGAAGTTTGTTTTCGAAAGTTCAATCACATCATCATCTAGCATTTGTTGTAACTCATGTTTCACTTTCTCGCGCTGTGCAAACGGTATGGTATAAGATTTCGATTTAAAGCCCATCGATTCGTTGACAACAAGCCTATGGCAATATTTCGTTGCTTGACCGGTTTTCTGATTTACTATATTTTTATTTCTTTCTATGATTTCCATAATTCTGCATTTATATTGTAGATAATCACTCCCTATCTGTTTATCATCCAGCATTCTTTCTAATATCGCATAATTACTTATAATCACTTCGTCTCCTGCACACTTGGCAAGGCAACAAATCATATCGTCTCTCGCTCTCTTGGCTGGGCAAAATTCCTATCGTCTCCTGCTGTTATTTCAGCTAGGCAACAATTTGTTTGCTCTTGATCCTCAACAGACCAAGGCTTTCTTATTTCACCAACTTGGATGCATTTTTGCATTCCATCTATTTTAATTCCAACTTGCTGAATAATATAGACACCTATCACAAATTGTACATTTAAGGCAGCTACTATATAAGATCGGCCATCAAATTCTTTTCCATTTATGCTAATTTTGATTGCTAATACTTTACTGGTAGTTGAGATTTTCTTTCTTGTTGCGGACAATAAACCGATCTTGTTAACTTTAATAATATTGCTTTGTAAGATATTCAGATGATTATTTATAACTTCCTCCTGTACTAAGAAAACCATTGCTCCACTATCAATTAGCGCATAGTATTCTTAATCTAAAATTCGCAATTTAACAAACGTTAAACGTGAGTTTGTAACATCTTCTTCATTTTCCTTCAATAGATATTCCCCCGTTCTATCAAAAGTGATGGCAAAGTTGGAAATGTACTTAAAACTATTACTATTTAAAAAATTACATAAATTGGGTTTTTTAACCCCTGAAGGCTCTTCGTGCACCTCGGCTATCTCAATGCTCTCTAAATCCTCAACATTATTCACATTCCCAATTCTTCCAGTCAATATCGTGTTGATGTAGGGTTGGTCTCTATTCTGCGCTTGGTTTATCTCTTGGCATCGTTTTTTATTCCTTTCATCAATCAGTTCTTCGTAATTCTTCCTGTTATCCCCCCTATTGTAGTTATTCCGGTTCTGATTTCCCCAATTACTGTTATACCCTCTGTTTTGGTTAAATGCTCTATTGTAGTTATAGTTCCAATAATTCCTTCTTTCTTGTTGATTAAAATTATTATTATTAAAATTATTATTGTTTGGCCTAAATTTATTGTCGAAAGTATCTCCCAATTTTCGTTTACTAAAATTTTGACGCTCTGTCGTTCGGGTCTCGCCTCTTTCATTAAACACAGCCATGTCGTAGTTCCTTACAATTTCCAGGAAATCACGTAACGTTTTTACATTTTGTACTGCCACAGCCCTGGTAATCTCGGCTTCGAGGTGTCTTGATAAATGTTGAATTATTTCCTTCTCTGACAGTTTTGGTGTTAAGTATTGCGCCTTATTAAATCTGTGCATAACATAAATTTCCCTTGAACCTCCTTTGTCCACATATTTCCCTGAAGTCAGCTCAGTCCTCACCTGGGCTTGGTGAGAATTGCTCCAGTATTGCTCGGTAAAGAGTGCTCTAAATTCATCATAAATTGAGTATTTGCATTTAACAATACTGTGCCAGATTTCAGCGTTTCCTCGCATAGCTATGTTAACAATTTGCAGCTTTCGACATTCTGTTGTCACAGTTTTCATGGTATCGTCGAGCTTAGCTAAGAAGATCATCGGTAGTTCTCCGTACGGGTCTTCAAATTTTGGGATCATCTCCATACTCATGCTCGGTTGTGCCACACTGACAGGGTACCCTTGTCCTTGCTCCATGCTTTCGGTTACTTCCTGCAGTCCCCTTGTGACCTTATTGTCTACCATGGCGATATGGATCTCATTTTCTTCGTGTACCTTTGTCAACCTTGCTTCTGTGTTATTTCTCAGGCTATCTAAATCTTCTTCGATCTTTTCCTGTTGTTGTACTAATTGTCCTTGGGTTCTCATTTCTACCCGTAATATTCGGTCATCTATTTCCTCTTCTTTCCTGTTTAATCTACTATCATCGACAACTTGTAATACCTCTTGCTGTATTTCGTTTCTAGTTGTTTCCTTGAATCCTTCTAATTTTTGTTCTAAACTGTCGATTCTTGTTTTTAATTCTTCCCTATTTTGGACTTGCATCTTATCGAACTCCTCTCTCACTGCTGCGACTAAGATCTCTGCATGCATTTCCGCCCTGTTTTCTCTCTCCACTGCATCGCTTCTGATTGTCTCCTGTATTCTTTTTTCCCGTTCTTCGGCATCAGTCCGAATTCCTTCTTGTATTCTTTTTTCACGTTTTTCGGCCTTTTCTTCCATTTCTTTAACGCTCTGTGCCGTTCTTTCTGCTTCTTTTCGGGTCGTTCTTTCTACATACTCCATTTTCCGAAATAATGCCTCTATAATTCCACTTAATTCTGTGTCTAATTTTGAAGCTTGGGGTTGTTGTGTTTCGGCCTGATCCCCCTGCATTTGCGGTTCTGTCGGTGGCTTTTGTGTTTCAATAACCTCTCCGGCTTGCTGTTCCTCTTCCTTCTCTTCCTCATTCTTCTTCTGCCTTCGAGTCATTTTGCTTGCTTTCTCGTTGATCGCAAATAAAATGATAACGCTTGCACTCACGGACAAGTCACCCACACAAATAGAGCTTTTCAAAATACAACTTGACACAATTTACCTACCCTGTGAGTATTTATGTGTTAGATACTAAAACAATAATGCTACTGGCTATTTCTAATTCCAGTATGGCTTTATTTGTTTTCTTCTTAATTTTCAAAGGCCCCACGTTCGGGCGACCAAGTAAATATGTAGTGAATGAAGGTGCTCGGTGTAATTTTAATTGATATGATAATTAATAAATAAACTCACTACACATACTTTTGTTTTATTTAAATCAAATTTTGGCTGATTAAAAGTAAATAAATAATTGTATAAATGGGTTCATTGATTGTAGTGTTTTTCCCTTTATAGTAATTCGTACATCTGCAAGTAAAGTTATTTATGGCTATCTTTCAGTAGGCATGAAGACTCAAATCTGCAAATTAGGTTCACCGACATGTTTATATTTAACACGCATGTAATAAACCCTTTGGTGATAGATTTTTTGAATTTTGATTGGCTTTACTTTGCACCAACCTCATAATTTATGCTAATTGATATTTCTGTGACTCTAACTTACGAATTGAAACTTATTGCCATTTATTCTGAAGTAATTCCATTTAATATTGGCAATGCTTTACCAATGTAGTTGTGAATTAAAATTTCTTATGTAACTTCTTGCAGTTGCTTGATTTACCCCAGCTCTGTGCTTTATGGACTTGCTTTATTTATATATGCTGCAAGCAGAGTTGAGTAACGGGCTAAATACCATCTCAATATATCCTCTCTCATTTTGGTTTAGAACCGAATGAAATTTCACTGTTGTCTGATTACCCGACTAATAGATGACAAGCGGTTTTTTTGCAAAAATAACACCTCGCAATTTGCATATGTCACAGCAAGAGTATCTTAAGGTTCGATCTTAGGGCCCCTAATTTTCTCGTTATATACTTCACGCTTTATCTGTTGTTTTAAATATTCCTCTCCTCATTTATATGCAGATGATACGCAGATATATAATTTTTTTATTCCATAAATGTTGTGAGGGTATAAACGTCGACTTAAAACCTCTCTTAGATAGTCTAGTAGTCTACTTGGGAGAGTGGTAGATCAGTAACCTTACATGTTGCTAAACTCTTCCTTTTGTCCCTTAATTAATATACTTAATAGTAGATACGTCTGGAAAGTATCTGGAATTCTATAGTTTTAAGAAATGTCGTGAAACTTCCTTTTAGAAAATTCTGTGTTTCTAAAATGTTGTGTGCGTAGTGTCAGGGTAGCAGGTCATGGATAAAACAAAAGACAATCCTATATGTCAAATATGTTATTTTTAAAAAGCTAAAGAAAGATTACTTTTTCCGGATACTTTCTAGACGTACTATATTTTGTTGTTAGTATTAGTACTTAGTTAACAATGTATTTTTTTTATTATAGTACAATAAACATTATTATTATTATATTGCAAAGTTACATTCATTAATAAGATATTCAAGCAAATCAAAATTAATGTTATTTGTAAAAAATGGACAATGTTTATAGAATCTCAAATTAAAATTAATGTTGAAGGTACTGAACCTAAATTAGTTAGAGACACAGAAAACTTGGGCTTAATTATTGATGAATTACGATTTTCGTCACATATTAATAAATGTATCAGCAGTGGTTTTAACGCCCTACGATTGCTTTATCTTAAGGTGTGAACTTCGAAAAATTTTATGTGAACCGTTAGTTCTATCTAAACTTAATTATTGTGACTCTGTGTGGAACCGCAGGTTGCTGCATGCTGTATGTTTATATCACAAAATAATTTTAAATAAAAAACTATCTCTACAATAAAATTATTCATCGTACAGATGTAGGAGAGATCGAGGTAAGATGACGATAGTAAGGAAAAATTCAATATTTGAGTACAAGGAAATTTATTTAGAACGTAATATTACATATACCGGGTGTCAACGAATTTATTAGACAAGTCATAACTTCTAGAGCAGGGGTCGGCAAACTTTTTTTGGAAAGGGCCAGATCGTAAAACTTTTAGGCTCGGCGGGCCAGGTAGCAACTCGAAGACATTTACATGGGCAATTCTGCTCATAGAGCAACAAAAAAAAAACACAGGGTAATTTTTCTTATTAAGAAGTGATATTTTGACATAATATTTATATACACTATACATGCTAACACAAAACAACAAATAAAATATTTCCATCTATTAATAAACGTATTGTAGAACTGGTTACATTTTGTACTAATGCGATGAATGTAATTGTTTTTTCTGAGATAATATTTCATCATACTGGAGTTCGAAATTAGTACATCCTATCATTAAAGTTATTTGCAAATGGTCATCTGTTAATAATGATCTGTATTGCGATTTTACATACTTCATTTTTGAAAATGTTCTTTCACATTGGTAAGTACTCCCAAATACAGATATAAATCTCCGAGCATATGATTTTAATTGACCGTATTTATCTTCCTAAAGATATTTATAGAATTGGGTTAGATCCATTTCTTTAAACATAATTTTTAGCATACCATCATTTTGCAGTTCAATCACTTCCAATTGTACAGCCAAATGGATTTTGAAATAAGGAAATGTCTTTTGCAGTTGCATCAAGATCCGAAAAACGCTGTTGTAACTGTAGTTGAAGTTCAGGCAATATATCCTCCGCATTTTTTTAGGAATGAGGATTTCGCTAATATTTGAAAAATTTTACAGCATGGAAAATAATTAAACTTGGTTAATGTGATTTGTGTTTAAAACAATGCAAATTTTTGGCGATATGGCTTTACGATAGAATACATTTCACATATGAGCACTGTTTTTTCCTGTAATTTTAAGTTAAATTCGTTTGATATCCCATGATGTCTCCAGCAAATGCTAATTTTCATAGCCATTCATTGTCAGATAATAGTGGCTGTGAGTAGTTTTTCTCATTTAGAAAAAATTCTATTACTTAAGTCAGTCCATTTATATATGTCAGTGGTTACAGCGCCTAATTTGATTTATTTTACATTTTTTCACGTAAAAACAGTATTAACCCGCGGGCCGGATTAAAAACTGACGGCGGGCCGGATATGGCCCGCGGGCCGTAGTTTGCCGACCCCTGTTCTAGAGTATTAGGTGTATCAAAATGATATTTGGTATAGGTAAATGGCATAGGGAGAGGAAAGTTTTCGCATATTTTTCACTTTCTGGTCACTTCCGGTTTCACCGGAAATGGCTCCCGTTTAGAATTTTTAAATAGAACACCCTGTATATTTTTGCATATTTGGATTTCTGAGACAATTTTGGATCAGCATGTGACATTTTAAAAACTTATTCATGGCACACTTGACAAAAGTAAATAAATTATTATCTAGTATTTTGCTTAGAAATATTTAACTTATGAGCTTATTTTTAATCCAATCGCAAATAAATTAGTATCGTTAGATTCGCCAAAAAATTCTCTTTTCGGAAAGTGCTTGTCAAAAAAGGGTCGCCATTTGAACAAAAATAGTTAGACAAGAAAACGTGCTTTTGCCAACTTGTCTTATTCCTATCTATCATACTAATCACTCAAACTTTACGATTGTAATTTTCTGATATCACCTGAGGTCTTTAGATTAGTTTGCGTCTGATCATGGCCACCTAGATGCCATATTAAAACTGGCTCTAAAAAAATCAAGTAGGCTTAAAAACTTTTTAAAATGTCACATTCTGATCCAGAATTGTCTCTGAAATCCAAATATGCAAAAATATACAGGGTGTTCCATTTAAAAATTCGAAATCGGAGCCATTTCCGGTGAAACCGGAAGTGACCGAAAAGTGAAAAATACGCGAAAATTCTCCTCTTCCTATACCATTTACCTGTACCAAATCTCATTTTAATACACCTAATACTCTAGAAGATATGACTTGTCTAATAAATTCGTTGACACCCGGTATACATAGAATACTATATTAGCTTCTAAATAATATATATTTTAATAAGAAAAATAAAAAGGTTTTGTGACAAAAAATTAAAAAAGAATCTTTTGAAACCAGTAGGTAAGATGACGAGGTTTGCGGAAAGTTCGTTCCCCACATTTCGTACCCCACATTTCGTTCCCGGGATATTTCGTCTCCCCACATCTCGTACCCGGAAACTTCGTTCCCGATCGAGCTCAATTTGTCTTCTAGATTACTAGGTGTTGAACAACGGGTGCAGCGATCGAAATGCAGTTAGAAAAATCAAAGATAGTTTAATTAATTTATTTATTATAATAAACCTATAAGAACAGTATGTCCCCGAATTGAGTTTACAAGAGGGAATTAAATATTATTTTTAGCTTTACATAAAAATGCTATAGGAATTAAAATTCCTGCTTGGTTTGTAGAGATTTTTAAGAATATTTTCAGTTTCTCAAAAACAAGTCTGCCTTGACAGTTAAGCAAACACTATTTTCTTTTCTTGCCTTATTGTTCATAATACGGCAAAATATTACTAAGAAAAGTTGTTTAGAATAAGAAATTATGGCCGTATACAAGATATAAGGAAGATACTTAGATTAAACCGTAATTTTTAATACATACAATTTATTTTGTTTTTATAAGTTTATTATAATAAATAAATTAATTAAAATATCTTTCATTATCTAACTGTATTCCGATCGCTGCTGTATTCTAGGAGGCAAATTGAGCTCGCTCGGGAATGAAGTTTCCGGGTACGAGATGTGGGGAGACGAAATATCCAGGGAACGAAATGTGGGGTACGAAATGTGGAGAACGAAATGTGGGAAACGAACTTTCCGCTAGGGGTAAGATGACTAGTAACAGAAATCGCATACAAACTGACCACATTCTCCATAACAGTTACAGTTTTCATGCCATCATGTTGAACAAGCTGAACATTGAATCCAGTCTTCAGTAGGAGGTTCTTGATAAGTTTCGTGACATCCTGGGCAATTGTGAATCGTTTGATTAGTTGCACGTGTCTGAACTGTTTGGTTCGTCATTTTACTCCCGTCAACTTGCCCGACCTTCACAAAAACTGCTTTGTTAAGGTTAGGTATTAACACGAGCAACAATAAATTAAAATCACATGACGAATAATCGTCATTACTACACAAATTCATACAGTTTAATAAACATATTAATTTACCTAATAATAATCCAGTAAACACACGTAAAAACGGTCACTACAAATTATACCTCCATATCGAAAAACAAACTTTATCGTTATGTGACTTAGCTGCGTCTTAAAATATTACTTTACCTACACATTTTAGTCCTAGATACAATTCGCTAGATGGCGCTAGTATTCAGTTTTGTCTACAGTGGCTATATACAAGACAGTGTGGCCATAGGGATGTCTTCGCCGCTATTGGTCGACGCGAATATCCGCCATTAACAGGCAAAATATTTAGTTACATTTAAGTTGTTCTCAAAGAGGTTGGTAGAACCTGTTCATTTGGTTATGGAAGAAAATAAAACCTTTCAAATCTGACAATTGTAAATTGTCAGTGTCAAATAATTCATTAGCGTCGCAAGCGGGTCAAATTTTATCATCTATTGCCCTAAAAAACTAATATTCTGCACAGTATTTAAATGTGACAATTTATAATTATGCTATTGTTGTAATAGCACAAGATGCGTTCGACTTGGAATATATGATAAAGAGATTACGTCGGTGCTACGATAAATGGGGCCTTAGCATAAGTTTAGAGGAAACGGAGTATTTAGTAGTCAACTCGAAAGCACAATATGAAGTCTTAATAAATGAAGATGTCGCAGTAAGAGAAGTAGAAAGGTTTAAATACCTTGGTGCTACAATACAATCGATGAAAAAGGTTTGGGAACAGAAGAGATCAGAACTCGAATAGTACAAAGTACTTAAAATCAATTTGATGGGACAATACTATCTCTAACAAAAACAAAAAAAGAATAGGTAAAGTAATGGTAGAGTCGGTGCTATGTTATGGCAGTAAGGTATGGACTGTAACAGCGGAAATGAAACGAAGACTAAACACAGTTCAAATGGACGAAAAAACGCAAAGGTATCGAGACGAGATAGAGTGACGAACGAGGAAATAAGACGCAGAATGGATGCACCAGAATCAGTTGTGGACAGAATTGGAGAATGGAGGAGACGACGTGTCTTATGAAGATCTTTAAATGGTCGCCGCCGGTTAAGAAAAAAAGAGGTAGACCACGCAAACCGTGGAATGAAGGTATTCGGAGAGCCATGGAGGAACCTGGAAGAAGACCAAGCACAGAACATTGAGGTTTGGAGACAGGGAATAGGAAGACGGCATTTAGCTGTATTGTAAACTAGCATAACTGGAACCGGTTGTAAACTTCATGTAACACCTTAAAGCACTACGAACGAACGCCAATGAGAAATGTCAAACTAGCATAACTGGAACCGGTTGTAAACTTCATGTAACACCTTAAAGCACTACGAACGAACGCCAATGAGAAATGTCAATGTCCAAAAATAACATTGCACGTGTAGCTAACATCAACTAGTTAAAATAACTAGCGCCAAAATAATGACCACTCAAAAACGTTCGATTATTTCGAAAGGCACTGTATATCTATATGCTCAAATTTGCCTGTTAATGGCGGCCAACAATCGTATGGCCACACTGTCTTGTATATAGTCACTGTAGTTTTGTCTATAGCCCCTCTATTTACAAATAGTAGCGACATCCTGGGGCAAACCTGATGCAAACATGAAAATACAAAAAGTTACTAAACGGTAAATTTCAGTGTAAACAGTGAAAAAATAACTGATCTGAGTACCTGAAATCCTTTTCTGCCACTATTTTTACACTTATCGACACAACACCGTGGCATTTCCACGTCCTCGACTTATTATTTGCCCCCGAAGGGAAAAATGAATAAAATCACGACAAATGTCAATGTCACATTTTAATTAATTATACAACTTCCTTGGCAATTTTTAAATATGCTAGGGACTTACGGGATACCAACGTGATTTTGCCCCAGCGGCAACATCAAAGGTTGTCGCTACTATTTGTAAATAGAGGGGCTATAGTTTTGTCCACTTCTTTTGGTATTTCAATCAAACCTCTTAGTCATCTTACCCCGTTCGTCATCTTACCCCGATCTCCCCTACATACCTTAAATTTGAGATTTAAGGATTCTTGATCCCACCTATTCACCGTACCGAGATGTTGAAGCGGTCGTTTACATACCAAATTGTTAATAAATATAATTCGCTACCCTTAGATCTCAAATCTCTAATATTAAACATTTTAAAAGTAAGTTACTAAAAATGAAACTTTGCCAAAGCGTGTTAAATACATCCTGCCTGCATGCGTAATGTGTTATCTGCAGTTACAGGAGCATTTGTTTTTACTTAACTGTCGGAGGAACTGATGTTGTTTTGTTGGTGTCTTTTTCATGTTTGATTATTATTATTCAATGTTTACTTCTATTTATAATTTTTTAATACTAAGCGAAAAGGGGTTAAATGAAAAATCAGCTGGGTTGACAAGACGCCTAGGCTCAATCTCGCCCACACATCAATATTTTTTTTTTGTAGTTGGAAAAAAATTCATAAAAGCATTAATAATAATTATAATAATAATAATAATAAATAAGTGTCGCATAATTTTAATAATTGTCAGTGATAAAAACATGGCTTTCTTTATGCAAGCAAAGCAGACCGCAGTCAGGGTATAGTGTACGAATCATCATAACTCTATAATAAAGCAGAACACGTCCCAAGGTCAAATAAATCAACTCCTGGTCTATGTGCAGTTAGGTATTGGGGGCGTGGTCTTGATATTTTCTAAGAGCCAGTAATATGGAAGGAGAGAACAATTAATGCTCTTGTTAGGGCCTACACACATTTTTTACATTACACAGGAATGTTTGTACTATGTACACATAAATATTAAATCTGCAAATAACCTAAATTCGGAGCTTTGTACAAAAATATGGTTATAAACTTTTTGCAAGTGGACTTTACTACCTCTAGGAAGAAAAGGCGTCGTGCATCACGTGACCACAATTCGAGGTTGGAGGTAATTGTGGGCGTTGTCTTGATATTAGCAGCGTTGCCAGACCTGGTACAATTCTACGAATCTGGTACATTCTGAAACCATTACTGCAAAAGTATATTTTTAAAAATATTTCTGGTACATTTTCATCCTCATTTATTAGATTAGACGAAACTGTCAAAAATAAATTAGCAGATCAGCCAGGCAAAGCGGAATTGGCAGACAAAATACGTCTTATTTATTTCGTACAGTATCCTCACTTAATAATACAGTATCCTCATTTAATACTAAGAAACTGGAAACTGCAAGTAAAGCAAGAGAAAAAATTTTCGCAGAAGTGTATTATAAATAAACATTAATACTACAAACATAGTGTTTAGTGTTATGTTGTTTTCCGTTAATTATTGTACAATATTTTGAGAACGTCTGACAACACTGTTACTACACGCACAAGGAGGCTGTGACATCATCATTGTTGTTGACGCCATTAGCTGCTTTCTCGTTTACGTGCAATTTGTTTGCGTTATTAAACTGTAAAAGGCTTTACGCAAAACTTCCCTCGTCGTTTGTCGTTTACGTTTGTGATGGCAGAATATTGTTACGGTGGGTACAAGACGTGTGCATCGCCTTTGTGCAATAACAGTGCAATCTTAAATGCAGAAGTTTGCTATTTTCGGTTCCCAAAAGACTGGCGAAGGTAAGTTGTTATATTGGAGCGTTATTATATAGTACCTTTGTATATTTATTTATGTATGCACGTATATAAATCCCGGAAACACTAAAAAAGGCTATTTTTTAAGATGTTTAATCTGGATTAAAAACTGCGGGTTGGAAGAATCCAAAGAAACTTCCTGTATAAATTGGTACGATTATAGACTGTGTAGCGCACATTTTGAAGAATCAATGTTCTCCAGTCTGCTTAAAAATCGCCTGAAGAAAACAGCAATTCCAACATTGTTTGGTGATTTAAATTCAGGTTTGTACATATTCAATACTGTTATATATCGTTTACCATAATAAACAATTAGCAAATTGACCATCGATTTATCGTTTAATACAAAATAATTTTAGGTGCTTTATGTCGATTGTTAATCACATCATATTTTACAGGTGCGTTATTTGATACGAATGCAACACCTTCTTTTCTTAGATCGTCTAATCCTGCAAATGTTTCTGCAGGGTTCGAACCCCTACCATCAACATCTACGGCCGAGGTTTCTAAACATGTGAGTTGTTCTTCAGGTAATAACGAATAGTCATAAAATATTGTTGTTTGTTAATCACATAATATTTTACAGGTGCGTTATTTGAAACGAATACAACACCTACTATTCTTAGATCTTCTAATCCTGCAAATGTTTTTGCACGTTTCGAACCCCTGCCATCAACATCTACTGCCGAGGTTTGTAAACATTTGTATGTAAAGCCTCTATGACACGACGGTACATTTTACGCATTTTATAAAAAAAATATTAAGCATTGTTTCATACAGAAAATTGACTGCTACATTTTGCGCTGACTTTTCATGTAGAGTCGTGTGCAAATAAATCTGGGACAATGGTTTTTTTTATATGTAAATTGAGTTAAGATTTGAAGCATATCTCCATGGATTTCCTGCTATCAGAAAGAGTTACTTTAAATTTTGACACGTAAATGAAAATGTAGGTCTTTCTGGTAGCAGAAAATCCATGGAGATATTCTTCTATTCTCAATTCAACCTACATATGAAAAAACCATTGTCCCAGATTTATTTGCATACGACTGTACATTATTTAGAAGTTGTTCTACATTTTCTGGTAAATATGCGTGTAAAAATGTGCAGAAGTATCGTAATCAAACTAAACTGCAGAGCATGACGCGAAATGAAAACATAACCTGCATTTTATTAGCATTGTTTAACTTCCTGATTAATAATTAATACATAGCAGCTGGCTGAGGTTAATGTTAAAACATGTTAAGGACGAATTAGCAGCTATTTACAGTTGAAACGCCTTCCTGCGGTGAAAGAACTGGTCAAAATTGTGAGGTAGAAATATATTTCAGCACTTAGTGCCTTCTTCAGTCTACATATATAAACAGGTTAAAAAAACAACACGTTAAAATCTTGCATATTTATAAAAAGACAGTTTTTACGGTGAAAATATCATTTTCCTCCTTACTTATGTATTAAAATCGTTGATTAAGAAAACACAAAGAGGCGACTGCTAAAAAGGGATGATTATCTGGTGTTTTAATTAAAGATCAAAAGGAAAATTCTAGGAGTTTAAGAACGAGGACTATTTATCAGGCACCATGTTGACGAAATTCAGTGAAAAAGTGTAGATAATAAAATTAATTAATTACTATGCACATCTACAGTTATTTAGTAAAATAATTTTAAAAATTCGTTATGATTGTAAAACAGTGTGTCTCCATTTTGGTTTTCGTAAAACAGGCAAAAATTAACTAAATGTAGCTTTGATTTATGGGGAATTTAATTCAGAAACATAGTAATTAAAAGCAAAAGTTTTTGTTAGTACGTCTTGCAATACAAAGTTTCGTGCAGCGACATTCGTGATTAATGTGATACTCTAAACCTAGCCTCAGAAAATAGCTAACAAACATGTTTGGCTAATTATAAGATCTCTGTAAACGGAAGTTGTGTCAGTGTATCACACCAGATTTTTTTTGACGAGTTAATTGTAAAACATTTGCAAAGTTGGTAGCACTAATTGCCAAATAACTAATTTCGCGTTTATTTTGCTGTCAAATTCTATATGCGGAAGTATATGAGATTTTATTTTATTAATTTATTGTCAGTAATAATACCACGAGGCGACTGAATTATCAAAAATACTTCTGCTTTCTCACGAAACGGGTTGCTTAGAAACATCACGAGCCGAAGGGCGAGTGGTGTTTCTACAAAGCAATCCGTTGAGTTTGTAAGCAAAAGTATTTGATAATTCTTAAAGTCGTCGAGTGAGTATTTGATTAAATTATACCATGAATATCAATAAGGGAATTACACTAAAAATGTATTTTTCGACGACTGACATCGAAATTAGATTTTTCTCACTGTCATTTGACAACAGAAAGTTGACATTTGCCGCTGAGCGTGCGTTTTCATCACTTTGCTGCTCGCCGAGCGTTTTGGGTTTCCGTGTGAACAAAATAGGTAGCCACGTTCGAATGTTTCCTTGAAAATGCCCATCATTTGTTGAAATAATCGCGTCACATGTCATAGACTGCGCGAGTAATGTTAACTTGATTGTCATTTAATTTTTGCGATAAAATGAAATCTGACATTTTCCTTTAATAATATGCTCAGTCATCGAAAAAATAGTATGTATGTTCCGAGCTAAAAGTGCGCTTGCCGCTTTTGCATGATTGCTGGTTTCGACTTCGTCTCAACCAGCAATATTCATGCGCAAGCGGCAAGAATGCACTTTCAGCTCTTAACATACAATATACAATTAATGCGTATCCTAAAAAATTTGTTGGAAATGGCATGACATTGACAGCTGACAGCTCAAAATTGAAAACACCAAAACGATAACACCACAGTGTTTTCACTTATTAATACGTGGCCTGAATAGGGATTTTGTGCATTATGAATGGTATAATCACATATAATCTCATAATAGCATTAATTCTTTCTGGAAATTTTTTCATATTAATTTGGACGTTGAAATGCACGAAAAGTAAAAAATAATTTCCGGATATGAATTAATGCTCGAATGCAGATTCGGTAAGAAAATCGTAACGACACAAACCCTCACAGTTAGGTTGGTCTACCTATAGGATAGTATCTATTACTAATAAAATTGTGGCTTTCGATAGCCTAAATCTGTCTATAAATTCCATATCATCCCACATTTCCAAATGAATTCTATTACACGAAATACTTTTGGTCTACGAGACATTTCAATAATACGTAGTATATTTCATTACGAGTCTGGAAAAATCCATTTCTGGGTGTATAATGATTATAATGAACGATATTTTTTATTATACTTATCTAAAAACAACGTAGGAAAGGTATTTTCAAAGTAATAATAATACATCGTAAAAACAGTACCAAACATGATTAACATTTCAATAGCAACGATTTATTTCTTATTAATTTAGGGCACGGAAAAAAAGCGGACATCGGGAAAAGTTCTGAAAAAGCCACATTTACGTCATTGCAAAAACAGATGAAAACAAGGTGTTTTCAGAGAAGTAAAATGAAAAACTTATTACATCTTCATCATCAGTTAGAGTCCGCCCAACCTAAGATAGGGACAGGCACGTCATCATTGCCAGGGTGCGCAGTGGTTTGGCGATTATTCCGATGGGCAATGGTTACTTAGCAACGGCACGTTTTTAAATACGCGTCCTGTTACCAGGGGGTTTAGTAGTTGATAGGATACGCGATGAGTTCACTTGTATCCGTGTACGCCACTGCCAATTCTTGAGGCGCGTGACGTAACAAAAATCCGCGCAGCCGAACTGTGACGTGCCTGTCCCTATCTTATGTTGAGAGGACTCTAAGAGATCATCAAATCATAACTCTATAATAAAGCAGAACAGTTCCCAAGGTCAAACATATCAACTCGTGGTCTATGCGTAGTTAGGTATTGTGGGCGTGGTCTTGATATTTTCTAAGAGCCAGTAATATGGAAGGAGAGAACAACTAATGCTCTTGTTAGGGCCTACACACATTTTTTTACACAACACAGGAATGTTTGTACTATGTACACATAAATATTAAATCTGCAAATAACCTAAATTCGGAGCTTTGTACAAAAATATGGTTATAAACTTTTTGCAAGTGGACTTTACTACCTCTAGGAAGAAAAGGCGTCGTGCATCACGTGACCACAATTCGAGGTTGGAGGTAAAATAACCTAAAATTGTAATGTAAACATTACTGTAACCGTAGTTTCGGAGTGCTGTACTTGCAAAAATATTTAGTTTTTTAATTAGAATTGGCTGCCAAAGGATTATTTAAATATTTTTATTGCCATAAGTGTTTATTTGTTCAGTTTTTAAAATGCCTTCGTTCTGTATGGTGGTAAAGTGTGGTAGTAATGCAGCCAGGGATGCACCATTGATTCGTTTCTTTAGGTAAATAAGTATATAAATTAAATAGTTTATTTCACGATCTGTATTGTTTTCTTTATTATGATTTGATATTTTTTACAGAATTCCTTCAATTTTCACCAGTGGCAGAAAAGTTTCCAAACTCTTGCAGTTACGGAGAAAAAAATGGATTGCTGCAATCAAGAGAGACGATTTGACAGAATCAAAACTTAAATAAGGTCGTGTATGTTCACTCCATTTTCATTCTGGTAAGAAATAGTGAGTAGTAGCGAAAAATTTCGAATTTGTAATTTAAATGACTTCCTCTTCAGAAAAACCGGCTTCTTGGATCGGCAGGCTTATTTGTTGGGGGCATCCAATATGCCGTTTTACCCGTGCAACTAACTTGCTCCAACTTCCTCACAGCTTCCTCTAGACAAAATAGCACTGCTGCCACATGTTTACAGCTTTCACCAAGCCCAGCAACTCAGTCGCAATGCGCAGACACAATTTCACCGTCCTTCTTCGCAATTATCCACGGCAATAGCAACTTCTCTCTTAGACGTTGAGAGTGCAACACCTACAACAAACAATATAGTTAAGTACATAATTATCATTATAATATATTAAATTCTTACGTTTCCTAATACAAGCACGCAACAGCCAAAGGTTTTCACGCAAATCTTTACCCAGCCACAAGCTGCTTGATTATATGCCTCGAGACTTTTGTAGGCTTTCATTTGTTCACATGTATATGCACTTTTGGCGTACACTAAATAATTAAATAAATCCGGATAAAAAACTTTCGGGAAACTTTCAATCTCGGTCGAGCAATCTTCTAATGCGATTAAGTAAGGATCAACTTCAATTGTTGATATTTTCGACATGTATCTATCTCGGTGTGCTTCCTCGAGGGTTAAATAATAATTGCTCAGCTCCATTTTCTTCCCCTTTCAAAAAATTGCGTTTATTTAAAATAGAAGTTGGCCATGTATGCTGGAGAATACCTACCCACTAATAATCTCTTTCTTCAATAACAACACCTTAGTTCTTAAACAATAATGTCACTATATAATATTTCTAACACTACTAACCACTATTAACTACACTTAAAACTGTTAAAATAACTTTAAAAACGCTAAATCAACAAACAAAACAATACCACGCGACGCAACTCCAAGCATAAAAATCTGGTGTGATACACTCACACAACTTCCTTTTACAGTGTTCTTATAATTAGTCAAAAATTTCATTTTTAATTTTTAGCCATTTGTCAAAAATTACAAATACTACAAAAACGGTACAAAATAGAGCGTTAGTTGAAGAGACAAATTTTCTCTAGAATTTTAAGGTGTATTCAAAAATGTAATAATATACCGGGTGTTTTATTTAAAATGGGAGTTAATAAAAAAAATAGCAAAAAAAAACAAAAGAAACCAACTTTAGAAGTATTCAACTGGAAAATCACCTATTTCACATCAATACACATTAAAAATGTAGTAAAAATGTAAAGTTTAAAAAAAATCGTTGGAGGTATTCAACTGGAAAATCACCTATCTTTCATCAATATAAATTAAAAATGTAATAAAAATGTAAAGTTTAAAAAAAATCGTTGGAGGTATTCAACTGAAAAATCACTTATCTCACATCAATACACACCGGTTATGTGATTTTCTTCAGAAGCTTGCTGTTGCATTTAGATAGTACAAAAAACTTATATATGAAGTTTCAACGCCATACCTCTTTTCGTTAATGAGTTATTCTGTTGGCAGACAGACTGACGGACGGACACACAGACCAATGAGCAAAAACATGTTTTTTGGGTTCAGGGGACTCTACAACGTGAAGATCTGTTGAAAACCCAGTTTCCGAATTTTTGGGGTGAATCCAATACTTTCTTTATCGTAAAAAGAAGTAAAACCCGTCTGCAAAACTTAATATTGTGTTATTTACTGAACGGTTAGTTGTATGTAAAAAAGCTATATAATCTTTTTTGTAGAGAATTTCCTAGCCTTCATTTTTTGTAATAACTAAAAAAGTCATACGACCCATAGAAAGCGAGATATTTGCGAAAAACTTATTTCTGTGACCTTTGACGTTGAATAACTCAAATCGCAAGCGCCATATCGATGGGGACTTTTGAGACATTATTTGTAATTTCAAAATAAAGGTGTATGCAAAATTTCAGCTCACTTGGATTTTTTCGGCAGATGCTGCGGTTGTCCGTCTAATGTAACTGGACTATCTTGCGATATTGTGCAAGTCAAAGTGTGAAAATTGCTGTTGATTTTGTTAATTCTGTTATTTTGTTATTGCTATTGTCGCTATTTTTGTGTGTGTTGTTAATTCTGTTTTGAAATGCGCCATACCACAATGATGAGTACGCCTCCGATTTATTGAGTCGTTTAGCTTAAATAAGGTTAACGATTTAATGTCAATATGATAGATGTCAAAAGTGTTACCAATACAAAACTTAGAAATTACTAGATTCTAACATTAGTTCTGCCATCTATGACCACTGGTTTGGATTCAAGTTGTAGTGACATCGCCATGGATATGCCATCTACGAGTGCTGGTCCAAGTTCAGACGACATCCCCATGGACATGTGAGCTATAGGTGTCGGTTCAATTTCCAGTGACATCGTAATAGGCACTGATGATGAAGAGGTTTGTATTTTTGTGAATTATATGTTACAATGTTATGTACCTATTTTAATTATGGATTGCAGCTATGGTGTCACTGTAGGAAACCAGACGACGGCGAACAAATGGTAAAATGTTATGACAGAAAATGTAGAATAAAATGGTACCATTCAGCATGCCTACAATTAAAAAAATTCCTAAAGGAAAGTGGTTATGTGAACTCTGTAAATATACTGCTCCACAAATGAACTGGACCATTTGCATATATTGGTGCAATTTTTAAAAATATTTTCCAAAAGGGCAGTCATGAAATTTTTGGTAACCTTTCATGATTGTGTCACTATAAAAAGCATTTCTTTTCATAATTCTGTTTAACCCGAGAACGCTCGCATCGCGGTTGTTTTGCCGCTAGTGTCATATTTTCCCCCTCCTTTCTATATTTCCGCTGCAAATTTACCCCAATTTTACAAGTCTTCTCAGATCGCATTTAGTGGTTAGTCAGAGGTGAAACTGGGTAAGAGATTGGTGTTAGACGCAAAATATACGTTAGTGGTCTTTTTGACCGAATCGCGAGTCTTAAGGAACACAACTGTTAATGATGATATTCTTAGAAAAGTATCAGTGATAACTTTAGATAAATTCAACTAAGTAATCACGCCTTCTGATTACCATAGTAATTTGATAATAGTGATAAGCAGATTGTGAAATTAAAATAAAATACTCTTACAAGATTATGTTTTTTTCAGTAGCTTTGTAATTTTTACTTCCTTTTACTATAAAGGAAGTATTGGATTCACCCCAAAAATTCGAAATTGAGTTTTCAACGGATCTTCACGTTTTAGAGTCCCCTGATCCCAAAAAACATATTTTTTTTCATTGGTCTGTCTGTGTGTGTGTCTGTGAACAGAATATCTCAAAAACGAAAAGAGGTATGGCGTTGAAACTTCATATATAAGTTTTGTGTACTATGTAGATGAGACAGCAAGCTTTTGAAGAAAATCGCATAACCGGAAGTAGGTGTTTACTCTTGTGATTTTTCAGTTTTTTTCGATTTTTTCAAAAACGGCTCTAACGATTTTTTTTAAACTTTACATTTTTCTTAAATTTTTAATGTGTATTGATGTGAGGTAGGTGATTTTCCAGTTGAATACTTCTAAAGTGGGTTTCTTTTGTTTTTTTTTCTATTTTTCTTATTAACTCCTATTTTAAATAAAACACCCGGTATATTATTACATTTTTGAATTCACCTTAAAATTCTAGAGAAAATTTGTCTCTTCAACTAATACTCGATTTTGTACCGTTTTTGTAGAATTTGTAATTTTTGAAAATTTTTAACAAACGGTTAAAAATTAAAAATGAAATTTTTGACTAATTATAAGATCACTGTAAAAGGAAGTTGTGTGAGTGTATCACACCAGATTTTTCTATATGTATTTCCTTGTATAATCTATTCCATCTTTAAAAAAACGATGGTTGGCCATGACAATCTGACAGATATCACTCTGTATATGAACTGACAAAAGTGCGGTAAAGTTAGGTTAGGAATTTTGAAGGTTCAGTATGCCCGATGTTGCCATAATGTGCTACATTATTTTTAGTAATTATAGAATAGATAACAGATCTTCTTAACTATAAATAAATTATGCACTTTTTAAGAAAATTCTTTTATGGGATAGGAATTCAGTGTACTCCATTGAAAATGTTCATTAATCTATTAATAATTTGATCATTGCTTAGATCGGTTTTATATCGTCTGAAATGTGTGTAGCACTTTTAACACACTGCTTTCGTCGCCGAAGACACAACATTGTGCATGCTGTTTATTAAATTTTTCACAATAATCACTTACACTATCACTTTATTTTTCAGAGATTAGGAAAGTCTCGTAATGACATTTATTGACATATTTTCTTGTCTTTTGGTTTGGTAGCATTGGCACCACAGCATTTCAAATTTAGTTAGAAAAAGTTTGCCACCACAAAGAAATGAAATATAACTAATGCTTTCCTTAGTACTGCCAATTTAGGAAAAGAAAAGCATGGCAACCTATCGTTTTTTTTAAGATGGAATAGATTATATTAGAATAACTTTTTGTTAGTAATAAAACGATTGCCTATGTGTGTATATTATTGTAATAAATTAGCAGAACGAAAAAAATTATTATATCGTACAGAGGATTACATTTTCCAAAGTTGGTCAAAACGACCGAGTGTGAGCGCTAATGCAACTTTTTAGGCGCGAGCGTTCTCGGGTTAAAGAAAACGAAGTCCATTAATAAAATATCATTTTAAAATTTTGAATTTTGCCCAAATATTGATAGCACATTGCATACAAAGTATGCCGAATTGTTGCCAAAGATTTTTAAACGTTCTGGAGAGACTCAAAGAACTATTAATTAAACCTTTTTTTGTGATTCGTCTTATTTTTGTGAAATATAGTTTTTTATAGTTTCATAATTTTATTAATATGATTTTGTTAATTCTTCAGTTGATATTTGAGAATAGTGAAATTAAATATGCTTAATATGAGTATACTATAAAACAAAAGCTTTTATATACAGTGTGTCCCCGGATAGGTGAAACGACTCTTGTGAAAGGTAAAAAATTCTCGATTTAAATTTTCATTTTTTGGGGTTCAGCCCTGCTTGGTTAAAGGCGAATTTCCAACATAATTTTAGTTCTGAGAGATCAAGTATGCCTTGGAAATTTTAAAAAACCTATTTTTCTGTGAGGTAAAGTACCTTATATGTGGCAAATACGACAAAAAGTGATTAAAAAAAGTTGTTTAGAATCAACAGATAGGCCTCTATACCAAATTTCAAAATCCTCAGCCAACTTTGATCTCTCAATTTCTTTTTATGTTTAGGTCCCAAATCAAAGAATTTTACTTTTAACAAAGTTTTTTATTTCATAATAAAAAAACTTTGTTAAAAATAAAATTCTTTGATTTGGGAAATAAACTTGAAAGAAAATGTGAGAAATCAAAGATGGCCGCGGATTTTGAAATTTGGTATAGGGGCCTAGATGTTGATTCTAAACAACTTTTCTTTATAACTTTTTGTCGTATTTGCCACATAAAGGGTACTTTACCTTACAGAAAAATAGATTTTTAAAAATTTCCAAGGCATACTTGATTTTTCAAAACTGAAATGATGTTAGAAATTCGCCTTTAACGAAGCAGGTGGGCTGAACCCCAAAAAATGAAAATTTAAATCGAGAATTTTTTACCTTTCACAAGAGTTGTTTCACCTATCCGGGGACACACTGTATACAGTCTGTTCTATAAAAAAGGCCCCGCCTTCTAGCTACTTTATTATTTATTTTAGACCCAATAAACCTTATATCAAATCAAATGGCGCATAAAAACCTACATTTTAACACTATCAAAATTTTTTTATCTTCAATTGTTTCAGAGTGGTGACGTCACGTGCAATTTTTTTAAATGACACAGTATATATTTTTTGACATTTTCTGGTAGAGGTTTTTTTTCTCTTTTCAACAATATAAATATTTCATGCACTTGCATAAAAAAATTTTCGTGAAAAATTACAAAACTTTTTCACAGTGGGAGGGCATGATACAAAACTGTAAGCAAAAGTGTAACTCAGAAAAACAAAACAAATAGTAGCCAAACGCTTTAACTGTCAGATTTCAGAATAATCTAAAGTGTTTATTGTTTTGTTTTTCTGAGTTACACTTTTGTTTATAGTTTTGTATGGTGGCCTCCCACCGATAAAAAAGTTTTTTAATTTTTCTCGAAAATTTTTTTATGTAAGGGCATAAAATATTTATATTGTTGAAAAGAGAAAAAAAACCTCGACCAGAAAATGCCAAAAATATATACAGTGTCATTTAAAAAAATTGCACGTGACGTCACCACTCTGAAACAATTGAAGATAAAAAAAATTTGATAGTGTTAAAATGTAGGTTTTTATGTGCCATTTGATTTGATATAAGGTTATTGGGTCTAAAATAATTAATAAAGTAGCTAGAAGGCAGGGCCTTTTTTATAGAACAGACGGTATATATATTGTGACGTAATGTAATAAATACATTTTTATGGGTGGTCCAGTACATTTGTGGAGCAGTATATAAATAGAATTATTTTGTTATTCTATGTTGATAGAATTTGTAAATATGTTGATCCTTTATACTTTATCCATTGCAATTCTTTTTCATACTTAATTTAGACATTAGTTATTCTGTTATTTTGTACTGTTATGTAAATATTTTGATTGTTTATGTACCTTAAATTCATTAAAATTTTGTTATAAATTATGGAATAATAAGATTAATGATAGCAAGCTGCTTTTGCTATTAACTTTAAGAGTACCCGCTAGGCTTGTTCGTTTCTCACGGTTATTCTTTGTACCTTCTTTTTATACCAGAATTCCGATTACTGATATATTAAAGCTTGTGAATCAAATTTACATACTGCTCAACATTGATTTGTCAGCTCCATACCGTATGTTTGCATCTGTTGTAAAAAAGTATTATTATAACTAAAATGAAACAAAATGAACTATTGATGTAACAAATTTTTAAGACTTAAATTTACCAATCAGTACGGGAAGTCATAGTAGCAAGTTACGGCATCGATCCATCTCCTGCAACCATGATTAAAGTTTATTTTAGTTAGGATGATTATTTTAATTTTAATTTACATGCTATAACGCTCATACCTGCATATAGCAGAATATATCTACACTGCATCTCTTGTAATAAGGGTAACACTTGTTAGAGATGCCACAATAAATAAATATTAAATAGCTTCAAAATATCCGTTATTCTTTATGCATTAATAGTTATTTGTTAGAGATGCCACAATAAATAAATATTAAATAGCTTCAAAATATCCGTTATTCTTTATGCATTAATAGTTATTTAACCAACAAGTGTGTTAATGAAGGCGATTAATAATCGAGTGAGTGCCTTTAATAGTTGAGATTATTAATAACCCATTAACAAACAAGTTGATTACAAAAATTTTTCGTTGACCTCAAAATCTTTTTTTGTGACGAAAAATTTGATTAATACAACTAACCTCCATGCAAAATATCATCAAAACATCAAAATCACAAAAACAGTTAATTAATGAAAAAGAGTGGATTAATCAAAAACAGTGTATTAATGACTTCTATTAATCCATCCTTTTTTAGGAAAAATAATTCATTAATATTGAAATTAAGAAGCGGTCAACGAAAAAATGATTTTTCTTATTCTTTTATGTTGTGTAGACAGCATGTGTAATTTTATTGATTGTTAATGTAGCTTACATAGTTTTAAAATATCCTTATGTTTCTTATCGTATAGGTACCTACTATTTAATAATTTTTGCTATGTGATATTGTAATTTGGCTTTTTATTAATTGGCCACATGCAGAAAAAGATAATAAAATAATTTTACATTATATAATAAATGGTGGTGGATAGTATTAACGTTAGATCCTTAATTAAATAATTTTAATAATTTTGTAGATATTATTACTATTATTAAAGTAAAAATAATTAGATTAACTTTGTTAATACAATTTATTTCATATTTATACAATTATAGGAGAGCATAAATTTACGAGTGCAGAAGAAACTGTTAATATCTGATCTACCACAGCAACATCGTCAGTTTTCTTTTTCGCCAGGAACATAGGCATTGTTTCGTGAAGAACTGTATTTTTTTGACGAAGGACACCAATAACGCGTTGGACGTGTATTCTGAAAAAAAGATATAATTAAGATAATTATTGTAACAATATACTTGCACTACCTCACGCTTGCTATATTCCTGGTTGATGCTATATCCCTTGGATCGAGCTGCCGTTTCCCTTTTAGAAAAGCAGAGGCGTAATCACTGTGGCCATATGTAGTCCTACGGAGTCTTTTATTAAAAAGCCTCTGCCAATACAAAATCTTCTGGCAAGAGATTGTTTAAAATCCCACAATCCTCTGTTAGACCTTTATCGCTTATTCTGCCACCATATCCATGTGATACAAATGATATTGATCCAGGAGGAGTGATGCCTATTAGTACCTTTACCGTATTATGTTGTTTGTACGTAGATCATGTAGTACATTGTACTTCAAGGCTACTTGATTTTTCCACTCTCTCAAAACAATTGATTATTACTGAAATCTTGTTGCCAAATGCTACCTTGAAGCATTCTGGCATTGATTTAATCAGCTGATCTCGTTCAGGCCAAATAATAAAATTTTTCATCCTATGATACATAATATTCAATGTGGTATAAAATATTCTAGAAATTGTTTGTACACTGACGTTAAACATGTATGCCAATAAACTAAAATCTAAATGTAATCTAAATTTTATCACCGTTATCATAAACATGGCTCTAAGCATGTTTTACGTACTGAATTAGGAATAAATATATATAATTAAATGTGAACTGTATATATTGTATGTATTTGGTGTAGCATTTGCCATAGTAGACGTGTGTAAAAGATTTTTTTTTGTAATGTCACAAACGAAGTATATCTATCTAACGCCCAAAACTTTAAATGCGGCATGTGCCGTGGGCTACGTCATTCTTCCATGCTCACGTAAAACTTTTACATTCACTGGAAAACTCTCACTTTTCTTAACTTGTAGAACAATTCTTTTCATAATTTTTTTTTACTGCGTTCCAACAAGGTCGTATTAATTAGGACGCCTTCCAGGAGCGAGCGTTTCCTTTCCAGAGACTTTCCATTTGAAAATATATTTTTGGAACTTTTCCTTACTGCCAATCTCTAGCGTGCTTTTAAAACTTTCTTTAGTGCAACAAAAGTTATTAAATTCGTCGTACATTTTAAATGCGGCATATGCCGCGGGTTTCAGCTAGTAATAAATAACCTACAAGTCCGAAGTGGGACATTTCGTGTCAAATTAGCTAAAACGGGTCAATTTTCGAGACAAATAAAAATCGGTAGATGCATTAAAAAGTATGTACTGTCCAGCCTAAATCGGGACAAATGGTCAGTTTATTTTTTCCGCCATTGGTCTTGCAGTAGCCAATTTTTTGCGTGATATATTCTTTGCCTGCCCGCTTTAGCTTCTGCCGTTTGTGCCTTATTTATTTTACTTTTCTCCACTACATGGAATATCCATAGAGTTTAGTCCCAGATTTCCATAGTGAAGGTTTTACCAACTTCTGCCAGCACTAGTTTAATACGATAGAAATTTGAAATAGTAGCATTCAGTAGGTTACAAAGGTTATATTTATATTCCTGGCACGCACTTCGATGAAACACCCATATCGAGGAGTCAGCTGATTATATCGTACGTACGCGTTTTTTTTCTACAAAAATTCCTACTTTCATTTTTTAAGATTTTATAGAAAAGCCACAGTTTACAAGCTAGACCACTCTACGTCGACGCCTATGGCCAAACAGAAAGTGCCAGACAACTGACCTGTATTATTAATAATAATAATACAGGTCAGTGGGCCAGACTGAAAAATCGCCGTATTAATACCACATCTTGTTATCCAAACTGACCTCGATGTAACTTGTTTACAGTGTCGCACAGGCTGACTTCAAAATGTCAATGACACTCCGCGCAATGCAAATACGCTCGTCGGTCGGTAATACGATCTCCGTAATGGGAAAGCTATTAGACAGGTAGGAAATGTGTTACCACAAATAACTTTTATACTTATACACGCCGTATAACGAGTCGCATTGAAATGCCTTCCCTCAAACAGGGCCATATTTCTAAGCGGCAAATTTTTGAGACGGCAAATTTAGAATGTAAAAGTAAAAAATAATAAGTATTTTATTAGGTACCTACACGAAAATATTTTGCAACCATACGTTTCTAATTTGTTAGTTAACTCAAATAAGCTTATCAAGCATATCAACTTCGAAAGCCCCTGAAGTATAGAGTTACATTTGCCTACATACGCTAATTTCTAAGAAAACCAAATGAAATGTGAGTAGATGTGGTTGCTTTTGAGTTGTGATTGCAACTATTGCAAGTTGCAAGTAATCATTTTTGTACTTTAAATATAACTATTTCTCTATATATGTACATTCGTATTTCGTAAGTTAGTCCCGCAGTGTTGCCAGGTCTAGTGAAATTTCATTAGATCTAGTGATTTTTTGTCAATCTAGTGATTTAATGATAACTTTTGCCAAAAGAGAATTAACTAGTGATTTTTTCCAGTCTATTTTATAAAAAACCAAATAAAGCAAATATTCCTTCGCCCCTTTCGCCGTTGTTGCAGATTACTACCTACTATTATTATTCCAATCTTAGAAATTAGTTTTCGCTGTGACGGACAGATGGCAGCCTGAGATTTGAAATGCGAAAGTAAATTCCATGAATTACTTAACAGAAAATAGGTATTTCTCTGGTTCAAACTAAATGCCCGAGGATATAAGCAGAACTCCGAAAGGGAATTGTTCACATTTGCATTTTTACTTTCGGTAGAACGTAAAAAAATGATCAAAGTTCGAAGTGTGCTGTGAGAGTACTGTGACCACTGCGACTCAAGTGGATTTTCCGGTAATTTAATGATATGAATTGAAGATTGCAGGCTGAAGTTCCAAAGATTCACTTGCTTTATCCAAGAATAGCACCTGCTTTTAAATTATTGTTGAGTTAGTTATTATATTAAACCAGAGTATTTAAAAAACACGGATTTAAGCAAATTACAGTATAGAAATCCGGAACATTATGTTTTAATTGAGCACTTGTACTTAGGTCCAAATATCGCAATAGCACTAGCAAATAAGAAATAATAGTTTAACAGATAGTGCAAAACATTTTTTCCGTTTGAAGGGTTTACATTTTTACACAGAAGCAGCGCATCAAATTTTCAAAAGATTTCCCTTTAATTCCCATGAAGCTGTTATGCTTAAATCATAAAATTTTCTAAATCCTTCAATAGTTGCAAATGTTGATAGTCTCGGCCTCTTAAGTATAAATTTTCCTAATCTAATAACGGATATCAATGCTTTAAATCGGGAAATTCGATCGCTAAAATATTCTGCCATTAATTTTGAAATGGATGATTTAGAATTTTGGAAAGAAATTTTTAATTGTAAAAACGCCGACAGTAATTTGTTATATCCCCAACTTTTTCAGTTTGTGAGTATTTTTTTGTTCTTCCCCATCGTAGCGTCTGAGATGAAACGGTTTTCAGTTCAATTATTTTAAATAAAACTAATTAAACCAAAAAATAGATTAAGTACTAACACTTTGACTGGAATTCTTCATTCTAAAAATTAATTTTGCCAGAAAACTGTTATGATTTTGTTTTTACGGATGCAATAATAACAAATCATAATAACAAAATGTATGATTAAATTACATATTGTATAATTATTGTAGGTGTTATTCATTTATACTTTTTATTATATTTTTAGACATTTTATCTTGTTCGTTATTTTGCTTATTTTTTATAATTGTTGTGAAAACTTTGATTTTGTTTCTTAATTTCCAGCTTTTTTCACGTTTAAATTAATCTAGTGAATTTTTTGTCAATCTAGTGATTTTTTCCACCGCAAGCTAGTGACTTTTAGAATTTTGACCTGGCAACACTGAGTTAGTCTTGTGCGTTCTTTGATGGTGACTGCTAAGTTTTTGTTTTTTAATTTCTTAAAAATGAGTGGTAGGAAAAGGCTTAGTGGTGCAAAATACAAAAAACTTGCACAATTGAAAGCCAAAGAAAGGGAGATTGTGGTGAAAAAAAACTGTGAAAATAGACACAGTATTTAACATGTATAGTAGTTTAGAACATAGTGTTAATACAGAGCCAGCTTCGGAAATCGAGAACTCAATACAGAATCAAGATGGTGAGTACATTTATGGCAAAAATTAAATATGTATTTTTGATTTAAAAAAATAAGTGTTGATCAAGTTCAAATTGGAAATTAGAATTTGAATTAAATACACCATCCAATGCCAGATGTACGATTTTCTAGTTGTGGTTGTGTTTGTGTTTATGTAGTGGAATTAATGATTTAAACGCTTGAATCACACTTAATATTTGAACCAATTCTTACTTATTGAAAAATCAGAAATTTAATTTCTAATTTGTAACTTTTTGAGAAACAGTACTGGAGTACGGATTTTAGCTAAAAGTGGAATGTTGTTCACAAATCGGTACTCTAATACGGAATCAATCAATAAATTGTTCTTGATCTTGATTCTGTATCTATTAAATATACAGAAAAAGAGTCCTCCGCTACAGTAGAAGAACAAGGCGCAAGGGCGTCTACTAGTGGTGAACAAGAACCATTAGATACGCCTGTTGCTGATGACTCTTATGAGAAAGGCGATGAAGCGTCTACGTCTGGTAGTCATGAACAAAAATCGTTCACTTTCAATAAAGATCCTGCTTACTGGATTTTGAACGACACCATGAAGGATTACATTGCGACTTGCGGTTTTGATCAAAATGTATCATGTGACTTTACTAGAAGTAAACGTAATTATGCTGATTATAATCAATTCTTCACAAAAACATTGTTTGAACGAAAATTACTGAATGGCGAGAAAACCTCAAGAATGGCAAATTTATTCCGAAAGTAAAGGTTCAGTTTTTTGTGTTCCCTGTTTACTTTTTTGTAATAGTAATCAGACTTGCAGGCCAAGCTCCTCCATGGGGTGTTAGTGCCTCACCAATCAGACTCAGTTTGAAAGTAAAGATGGATTTAGTGACTGGAAAAATGCTGGAAGTCGTGTTACACATCATGAAAATTCTTCCGTTCATAAATCCTGTGTACTTGCGATGAAATCAAGAGCTATTGCTCGTGGTCGTATAGACTTTGCCCTTACACCCAAATAGAGGAAGAAACAATATACTGGAGAAACGTTTTAACAAGAGTAGCTGCTGCTGTAAAGGCTTTATCGTCAAGGGGTTTTGCTTTTAGAGGAGATAATGAAATATTTCGTTCGCCTGGCAATGGAAATTATTTAATGGTTTTAGAATAAATTGCGGAATTCGACCCATTTTTGGCTAAACATATTGCGCGTTTTGGAACACAGGTAGTAGAAATACTAGCTATTTAAGTTCGACCATTTGCAACGAATTCATTAGTTTAATGGCAGAAAAAGTTAAAGCTACAATTTGTGAAGAAATTAAAGAAGCAAAATATTTTTCTCTAATAGTGGACTCTACTCCAGACATTTCTCACGTGGATTAACTTACTTTAGTGATTCGATATGTAATGAAAAACGGTATGCCTGCCGAAAGTTTTCTTACATTTATACCATCAGCAGGGCACAAAGCTGAAGAAATGTTGAATGCTCTTACTCATGAATTACAGAATTTAAAAATTGATTTAAAACACTGCCGAGGACAGTCCTATGACAATGCTTTAAATATGTCGGGATTGTATAATGGTTTGCAGGAAAAAATTCAAGAACGGGCACCATTGGCTTTATATATTCCTTGTTCGGCCTATTCTTTAAATTTAGTTGGAACCACGGCAGCTGAATGTTGCGAAGAAGCTTGTTGGTTTTTCAATTTACTTGAAGAACTTTATGTTTTTTTTTCTAAGTCTACGACTCGATGGCAAATTTTAATGTCTAAAATCGACAAAGGAATGACATTAAAAAAATTTTCTTATACACGTTGGTCGGCTAGAGGATGCTTGCCGAAGTTTGAAAGACTCTTGGAAACCTGTTATTGCTACATTGGCTTACATCGAGGATGATACGTATCAAAAACCCATCCCAAGATGTGAAGCTAAAGGAATCCGTTTAAAATTGGAAAGACTAGAAACGGCTTTCATGGTTTGTTTTTGGAGTTGTTTTCTAAATCGTTTGAATTTAGTCAATCAAAAAATACAAGCCGTAACTACTGATGTAGTCATAATTTCAAATCTTTATGGATCTCTTGAAGAGTTCACAAAAACTGAGCGTAACAATTTTAATCATTTCGAATCACTTGCAATGCAAATAAGTGAAATAAAAAATTATGAAAAGGACTACAAGAGACAACCGAAGAGGAAACGTTGGCATGACGAAACTCAACAAGAGGAATCAGAATCAAGTGGCAGAGATTCTTTTAGAATAGATACGTTTATAAAAATTATCGACCGACTACAAAATGAGTTAGCTAAGAGGCATAATGCTTATGTAGGATTCCAAAAAAAGTTCTCTTTTTTTATAGAAATGGATGACATGACCACCGATATTTTAATAAGCAAAGCAAAATCTTTAGTGACCATTTATAAGTGTGACATTGAAGATGATTTTGTAGACGAATGTCTACACTTTCGAGCGGATCCCGGGACTGGAAATCCTAGCTGCCCCTAAGGCGCGGCAAACATTATTGAGCCTACAGGCGGGAAATTGGTAAATCCGTCCCTGCCCTCAAAGTGCACATTTACGCCGTTATTGGGAAAACCAACGGCCGGAGTTGACAGCTATAAATAGATAGAGTTACCACCCGTCTGGTTTTCGCCTGGATAGTCTGGTATTTGGGATCAATGGACGCGTTCAGCCGGGACAGCGCTGCGTTGGCGATTACGCAGAGCGCCTTGATGAATGAGCAGCGGTTGCCATTTTTTCCAGCAAATTTATTTTGGCTCCCTTTCCGCTAGATTACTCAGCGAGAGTGGTGGGGGATAACCGCAAAGCGCAAATTTAAATTTAAAAAATCGTAACCTGAAATGACCGTGCTGCATTTCTGCATTAACGGCGAACTTGTAGAGACACATTTTAGGAAACCGAAAAAATTAAGAAATTAAAATGACCATTTTTTTCAAAATCAGTAGTTCCTTGAAATTATTGAAACAAATAGCCACTGAAATGTGATAGAAAAGTAGTAATTAAAAAAATTCAGTCTAATTTTGACAAGAGTTAAATGCTCAAACTCAAAATTCTTCATGAGGTCTGAGGTCCATCCTAATTCTAATTATTTTTTTCCACATTTAAATGGAAATTTTGCCGGCCTTGTCGTCTGGCAAAAATGCGTCACTACGCAATCACAACATAACCGACGTTTCTGTTTGTAAACATAGCGCTCGCTAGCCAAGGTCGTTCAGCCGTTCGCAGCTGCTGCAATTCAGCAAAAAGCGACCGCTGAGAGAGCGCTATTCCGGCTGAACGAAATTTGAGCAAAATATACTTGAGATCAGGGCCGTAGCTACCACCGGGGCAGCCGGGAAATTGTCTTAAAAAAGTATTGAACCAAATTGCCAAACTTTAGAAAATGAGCAGCGTCAAGGAATTTGCACATCTGTTAATAATTGATCACAGCTTACTTTCTCCAACTTTATCTTGATATGTGTACAGCATGTATTATGTACTTGACAGTTCCTGTGACCGTAGCTAAGGCTGAACGGTAGGGTTACAAACACTGAGTCGATACTGACCCGAAGAAAATAATTTTTGGCGGAGAAAAAAGTGGGATAAAATTAATGAAAAAGTTCAAGGTGAAATAGTTTTTTACATTATAAATATATAATTCCTAAAATTGTTTTATATTTGTTAAATAGCATATGAAATGCGGAGTTTTTACCCCCCGTGGATACATTAAATTTTAACAAGACGTCTCGTACGCCTTAATATTTAAATAATTGCTCTTTTTATCCCATACGCCCAATTAACATGAAACTCTCTTAATATCTCAGTTAGTCGCTTATGCAAGATCACAATCTGCCAAAACAGAAATCTGGTTCCCCCTTATAGTGTTGATCGGACTGAAACTTTACTTAAACAATACACAAAAAATCCGAATTCTTTACATCATTTATTGACTTCAAAACACATATAAAAACAAAAAACACCCATTAAAATAAAAAATAAATTTAAAAAAATAGAATTAAGTTCTCAAACAACCTATGTGCGATATAGATTGAGACTACTCGCAGGCGTGTTGCAAACATATATGAACAACGTAAAACATCACGAAAAATAGTGTTGAAATAATTATCTTTTAAAAGAACGCATATGTCAAAATGTCTAACAAACCTGGAATGTCTAAATTGCCTGAAAACTGGTACTTATTTGAGTCGCTAAAAACACATTCCTGCGCGTTTGAAAAAGCTTGCAGTTAAACGCAACCTTATCACGCTCTGCAAACATTTTACCTGGAACTGGCTGCTGCATACCCTTGGAAACGACACGCCTTGATTGCATCACCCGCTCCTGGCGGACATTATGATAGGAACCACTGATAGCGCGCATGCCTCGTAAGGACAGTTGGCGCCTCTCAAAATTGACACGTCAAATAAGCCTTTAAATGTAGTACAATGAGGGTACTTACATGTACACTCGGAAAATGCCTTTGCGGTGTTTGCAAACGTTGACGCGCTGCACTTTAACACTGTTTGTAGCAAAAATTGGCTGCCATGCTCTTTTAGGACGGCTTCAAATTAACTTATATCACCCTGAAAGAATTCACGTACTATACTTTCCTCTCAGAAGAGGGTGCGTGCGACTGCTGGCTTTTTGTTGAATTTGCATGAGTTGAAAATCCCAGAATCTCACGTACAGCGTGTGTTTATTGCTGCACTCGAGAAAGCCAAAATTCACAATACACGTCCAGCGCAGGACCGGCTTTGCGAGCATTTGCTTGCATGAAATACAATATTAAATCTAATAATAGAACATAGGAACTCGGCTTCTACATTTAAGCATGAAAATAAACATTATCGTTAAGGAATCCAGTTAGCCCGTTACACGGCATAATTCTTTGTAAATCATAGGAACAAAACCATTTTTACATTCCATAAAAGAAACGTTCAAAATCCATATTAGAAGTTAAGTAAACTACTACGAAACTGCATTATTCTGAAAAAAATTTAAAATATTTTCTAAAATTATGTTTTTTCCTCTTTGGCCACGTTCTTGCCAATGACTTCTGCTCTGGGGCTTTTAAGCAGGAGTAAAACTTTTCGCAATCCATGTATGAATAAACTTTTAGTTACCCCGAAGAATTTTATTGAAAACTCGAACCCCGAATCTTCTGGTCAAAATGACAGTATTGGCAACCCTGCCGAACGGTCATTTTCAAAACTGAAATTGATCAAGAATTACATACGAAGCACTATGGGACAGAAAAGGCTCAGCAATCAATTGAAAATAATAGAGCTCAAAAAATTAATTTTTGTAAAGTAACCAATGACTTTGCTTGTAAAAAAGGTAGAAAACAAAATTTAATGTGATCTTGATTTCAGCTAAAACTCAACCTGTGTAGACTTAGGATATTTTAACTTTGTAAGTTTTATATGCATGCTTGCATGTCGTATAACGGGTGGTACTCCGCCTAGTGCAGATGTTTTTACATCGCGATAGGGGCCTTCTGTGTGATCTATCCATGGGCTACCATGGACTACCATGGTGCATAGAATACAAGGTGTAACGTTCCGCAGATTGGATGTATTGTGGGCGGAGCCTCAAATTCAAAGAGCACGAATGGTAGTACTGAAGTGTATTGTTGAAGACGCTGTCTATGTCAAATTTGAGGTTAGGTTTTGCTTCAGTTTGTGTCAGACTGACTTACAACCTAACCTGCTAACCTCGAATTTGACATCGACTGACAGTGCCAGCAACAATATACGATCGCGGCCATGGTTACACCATATATATAATACACATATATTGCTGGTAGGGCCTGGAAACTTCAGAAAACATTACGGCGCCGACATAGTCTCACTTAGAGTATAACGCGTCTCGTGCGCATGCGTGAGAATTCGAACTCCGCCTTTAGAAGCGAATTTTAAACTTGACCACTTCCCCATTGGCCGGACGACGCCGCCGCGCTTGCACACAGCTCACCATTATACATTGAAGAGTTGGTTGTCTGTCTCACTTCCTTGGCAAGTTTCCCACACATAGCCGCTAGCAATATAGTAAGTATTAGATATATGGGTTACACCATAATCGCGGCCATGATGGATTTCCTGAGTAGGCAGGCGCATTGGGGATTGGTTCACATCTCCCCTCTACTTTCTGAACGACTCCGCATCTCCGGGAACGTTTCACCTTGTATTCTTTACACCAGTGATGAGCAACCCGCGGCCCGCCACACTTTCTCGTGCAGCCCTTAAAAGATTTTACATTTTGACTTTTAAAAATTCCTACAGTGTTCTGCAGCCTCATTGTACTTTATTTCTCATTAAATAATCTTTTTCCACACATAGCTTTCGCAGTTTTTTAAAAGTATTTCTATTAATGAGTTTAATGAGTGTTTTATTTCTGTTTCATCAGTCAGTGCTTGTATTATCACAGGTTTATTACACGCGGCCCGCACAACATTTTTAAATTTGTAGCTGGCCCGCTGTAAAAAAAGGTTGCTCATCCCTGCTTTACACCATGACGACTACCACTAAATTAATAATAATAACCGGGACCGCTGCAGTATAAGGCTAAAGCCTTAGCCAATTGGTTAGCAAGCTTCTACAGTTTTATATTTAACCCATTGTGACAAGTAAATCTGTGTTTTGGCTGTTTTAAATGCCTATTCTTCTATCTTAACAGAAAAAAAACACCAAATAGCAGCCCTATTAAAAAAGGCTTACTAAATGAAAGTGGTGTAGAGGTAAAGGGGAAGATAACGTGGGGCCCTATAATTATTTGTTGCCCAGGGGCCCCCAAGCCTGTAGCTACGGCCCTGCTTGAGATTTTTTCTGTCAAATTAACAATTCACATTTTTGACCTGAAGGAAGATGACACTGAATACTGTAGTATTTATTTTTATTTGAAAACATTTTTCATATGTGTAGCCGGTTTTGAGTAATTTGCTAAAAACCGTTGTTCGCGACCTTTGGCCCCATTATTAAAGTTGTTTACTTAAATCCAATCACTGTTGTCTTTAAACACACGTCCATCATATTCTAAAATCTAAAGCTATATTAGAACTACTATTAAATTTAATATATAGGTTTAAATGCTTTCAGTGGGCAAGTTACTGTTTTCCGTTTTCTGAACTGTGACCTGTTGACGGCTAGAGTTCCTATATGTACCTACTAAGAGTTGAGCCATTGGATATTGGATCCACAAATCAAGGACCATGTGATGTAGCAAAGATATATTTCATTTATTTTAGTTGAAAGAAGTATGCATAAAGTTTAAAATCGGCCAAAATCAGGTGCTCCATGGTTTGTGGATCCAAAACAAGACACCCCACATGTCCCAACTCTTTTATATACAGGGACTCTATTGACGGCTGCAACGCCGTACCATCTGCCAGACGATTGTCGAATTAAATTATAGTCGCAACAACAACCAAACAGTAATCTGGATAAAATTTGTAATAATTTCACCCGACTCTTATTACAACCTGCAAATCAAAATAGACAAAGTATCGGTTTAATTTATGTGTGTTTACGAAACTGCTATGGTGTAGCTACGAGTTGATACCTTTAAATATCGATAAAAATTGCTTGTTTCTAAAAAATTTATTGTAAGTTTGTCGTTATTTTGCGCCTGATTAGATCGGATTTGAAGCATATTTATGATTTTTTTACTCTATTTCAGTCGTTTCTTAAAAACAATTTCACAATAAAGCACCAATCGTGAAGATTAATTTGACGAATTTTATTTTTGACATAAAACAACTACAATTATTTGTAATTCGTATAGCTTTAGCCTTGCAAAATTCATCATTTATAGGCAAGTAAACATACTTCTTGATAAATACATGGGGGGGTTGTGGACTTCACGTACAAGTTTTAAAAAGTAAATGCCGAATTTACACGAACTTAACGTATGTAAAAAAAGTTTTGAGAATATTTTTGAAGCTAGAGAAATATAATTAAATGATGCATTATCAAATTGCTTTTGGAAACAAAAAATCTATGGATATCAGAATTTATGATAAGAATACAAATTATGCAATTACATTAATCAAAATGTCTTACAAACTTGAAATCTTAATGGCTATTTATTAATTGGTTGGACGAATGCCTAAGCGCGATATTGTCAACATCTTCAGAGACCAAAATGTGTTAGTTTCAATAATTTATCGAACTATAAGAGAATGCGAACAAGGAATACCTTGTGTAATTTACCTAAAAGCAAAAAATATAGATAGGGGAAGAAGGACAGCATATGGGTTATTAGCGTATTATTTAAAAGCTCCTCAGTTCTTGCCTGGCCCTCAAGCAGCCGCCGCCAGTACTAATGAACTTGTTCAGGGGTACGGTCGGAGACGCATTTACAGATTCCTGTCGCATTTTTCCCAAGAACGCGTCTCAGCGTTGCCAGATACAAGGAAGTTACAGAGTTATGATTTTAACAGCTATTTGTGTAAGAGCGAAATTGGCAATTTGATTTTGCGCTCAAAATATACACAAGATTTTATACAGAGTGGGGTCATTTTCGAGGTGCCACCATTGGCATCTCGGAAACGGTAAGAGATACAACTTCGGTCAAATGGGGAAAAAGGTGCACATTTATCTGGCCAATTTATTGACGCTTTTGTTTTTCCGAAAAAAACGCATAGCCTACTTGTTATAATCGAAAAACTGAAACTGGTCGATGTTTTCAACCATGCATAACTTTTTTATTATTTCATATAATTTCAATTTTCAAAAAAGAGCTTGTAGGGAATTGTAGGCTCTACAGAATAGGCCTACTTTAATATTTTTCTGATTTGTAATTTTCGAAGTACAGCCCAAACTTACATTTTTTAAAATGGAATGGATATCAAAATTTGCATCATTGGAAAGCTTGTTTTTTCCGTTTTCATTCATGTATGGTTTCACATACTTATTTTCACAAACTTTTAAAATATTTTATAAAACACTTTTTAATCTAGTGTGCCTTGACTGTGTTAGTTGTAAAAACAAATGAATAGTGTGCTCTGGTTGCTATGTAACAAAACAAAAGACAATTTGCAGTGAAAACTTTCTAAACATACTGCAATAAGAAATAATAAGTTACTAACTACTCAAAGTTTAATCATATGCTCACAATTATAGTTATTATTAGTGACTTTTATTTGATACTTTTTCCACAAATATTAAAGTTTGGCAAATGTTTTACGTTTTATGAAAATAGGTTTTTCGGTCAGTTCTATCGTAAATAAGTCAATAGTCAATAGGTCGTTACCTACTTTCGATTAATTCTTCATTAGCATCGTTCCTTACTGATGTGCTTTCCTGATAAGACGTGTCCCATTCCTTAGGCTAATTAACAGGACAGCTTATAAGAATTTCTTCTGGAAATTCACATTCAGTTGTGCTGAAGTTTGTCTTCAGTGTTGTCGTATTCTTTTGACGTTTCCTTTTCCGAAATTGATCACTCGAACGCTTAATCTTAATTATGGTTAATTCGTGCGTATATTTTGAATGTAAGCGAAATCGCAGAACCGACTACTATTTAAGCTTTTTTCGTTTTCCTATAGAAAAAGAAAGACGCGATTTGTGGTTGATTAATTGTGGCAATCCACAGATTTTCACGTTATCTGAAGAACAATTACGTGAAAGAACTGTGTGTGCCATGCATTTTTCCGAAAAGCAGTTTATGAATTCAAGAAAAAATAGGCTGAGTCATAATGCTGTTCCCTTAAATTACAAAACTGCTATGCAACCTGACCACGCAACATCGCCAGTGTCGCCCAAAGAACTCGCATTTAAAAAAGAGATCATGCCAAGGGTCTATGGTAAAGCGACGTCTTCTTCGGGCTCTTTTCATTTGGATGAAGATCATATTGCTTTGCCTATGCAATTAGATGCAGATACCATACCGGATTCGTCTATGATACAGGTTAGTTTCTTTAAAAATGCCCGTTCTGTATACAGTGTGGTGATAACGTCCCGCACAATATTCATTATTTTCTTATTTAATGTTTTTTGGGAAAACCCCGAAACACGTCATTTTATTTTTTAAAAAGACTCAATTTTCCCCCTTATTTTGATAGATATCTCCACCAGTTAAATGATGATGTAAAAAAATTAGTGCCCCTCGTAGGTAACAATTGTTTTGACTATTTCCCACATCTCTTATTATCCAATGAAAAGCCATGCTTTTTCAAAATTCAACCAATCGTGTGTTTTTGTAGTGGCAAAAAATCGAAATTTTCCCTTGGGATTTTGTCAGTTTCTTTTGCCACTTGCATCCACGGCAACCACCAAATATGTTGCTTTAATCAAGGTGGTATTTAAGAAACGTCATTTAAACTGTCATTGCGCATCAGTATAAATGTCAAAATGAACCGATATTTGGGAAATAGTCCACAAAATGTATTTCGTGCTCATGATTTTGCTCGGAAAATGTTTTACTCACGATTTGTTGTTTTTTTGGCAATGCCCCTCGACAAACTAACTTTGACAAATTCCCTCGCCTTCGGCTCGGGAATTTGATCAAGTTAGTTTGTCTTGTGACATTGCCAAAACAAAATACTTTCGTAAAACATTTTTACCGGCAAAAGCATTTGCCCTTAATACATTATTACTGAGAAAACTACACATGAAGTTCAAACAATTCAGAATTTATTTTAATGAAAATAAGAGCTATTACAAAAACTACCTAATTTTGATTTTAAAACATTTACCACTGTTTCACAAATGTGTCAAAGTCAACAATTTAACGTTTCTAAGGAAACAGATGTGGTGCCTTATTTTAATTTAAAAAAATTCTGAATTTTTTTAACTTTATGTGTATTTTTCTCAAAAAATTGTTATGTGGGGTACTAATTTTTTATATCACCATTTAACTGGTGAGATCTATCAACATAAGAGGGGAAAATGGGATTTCCATTTGAAAAAATTAATAATGACGTCATAGGGCAGAAACAAAAGCCTCCCTCCCCCTTCTATATTTGAAAAATTAATTGTTTATTCTAATTGTCGTTACTATTTTGCTTCAAAGAATCAGAAAATAAAAAGATCAAATTTTTATGCCATACAAAATATGGTTTTCAGGGACTTCGAAAATTTCACCCAACCATGTTAGGAGGCGGGGTTTTACGATAGCGCTCAAGCAGCCGTTTTGAGGAAAATAACTATACTGTTAAATGCAAAAGAAAATATGAACAATTTCCAGTATGGGAAAGTCTAGGGACGGTGCCATGTCCACTTTTTAAAGAATAAAATTCACGTGTCAGGGTATTCCCAAAAAACATTAAATAACAAAATTATTAATTTTGTGTGGAACTTTATCACCACACTGTATAATAAAAATTTTAAATTTTTCATCGATAGTGGGTTAACACGATGTCCGATTATAGGGGCTTAAATCTTATAGTTTCCCCAAATTTGTTGCTCGATCTTAGTGTAGGTACTAATTAAATAAGGTATAATTAGTTAAAATTTCTTTTAAAGTTTTATCTCAAACCAGACGCAAAATGTTCGGTTTTTATACCAAACTAGCTGGCCCGGCAAACGTTGTTCTGTCCAAAAATAATTTGTCTCTAAAACCCAGTTTCACTTTCTATATTTTTCCAATTTTCCGGCTTTCCCTTTGGATTTTCCGAATTTTCTTTTTGCTAAACCACCTCGGGAGTAAGGCGAACACAACAAAAGAAAAATCATCGAAATCGGTCAAGTCGTTCTCGAGTTTTTACGTTACACGGCGATTGATTTTTATATATAAGATATGCTAATCAGATATTATAAAGAATGTCAATATAAATTGTTTTCCAATATATCTATTTTACTATGGTTAGGTTTATTTTAACGAAAATACCGTCTAGGGTTATACCACTGCTTATAAAACAGTGTGTTGCAACATCAAAGAATGAATAGAAGCAAATAGCAACGATCGCATATGAGCGATCCATTGCGTTCACAGGCAATTTCACCTAAACATATAAAGAATAACGCGGCAGCTCTCCGGCGTGACGTCATCACAGGAAAACCATACGTCAGGAGTATGTAGCTTTAAATGGCTAAATCGCATAGGCGCTAAGTATTTACATGTGTTCATAACTTTAAAAAAAATAGAGTGTCTTGTGGAAACGGGGTTACCAGTCGCGAACTGAGCCCTTAGTCCACCCCCATTCGCTTTTTTTGTAATAGTCCAGTCAAATGGTAGATATTTGGTTCCTATATGTTTATTGGGTCGCTGTACACGAATATCAGGTTTACCAACAAAAATTGTCAACGCGGAAACACGTTTTTTTTAAGCACAAACGGTGTAAAAAACTGATTTTTTTAGTTTTTCTAAAATTACGCGAAAGATATTCATTTTTCTTAAATGTTGAACCTATATGAAATGAAAGAAGATAAAATTGCTTAAATTTTGCGTACGCGAGGTTTTTTTCTCTGACCAATCGTTCAGCCGCGAGAGCGCCGCGAAGCTATAATTCAGTCAAATGGTAGAAAATAGGAGAAAGTTTTGGTGGAGTTTTGATATTTGGTTCCTATATGTTTTCTTGGCTTGTTGTACACGAATATCAAGTTTTCCAACAAGAATTTTGATCTAAAACAGGTTTTTTTTAAAGTAAAACGGTGTAAAAAACCATTTTTTAAAATGTTTCTAAAATTACTCGAATACTATCCAATTTCGTAAATGTTGAACCTATATGAAATGAAAGAGGATAAAATTACCTACATTTTATGTACGTGAGGTCTTTTTCTCCTATCAATAGTTCAGCCGCGAGAACACCGCGAAATTAGGTGTTAAAAACAAAAAAAAGGGAATTATCCCAGTTTATTTCAAAGTGACTCGAAAACTATCTACTTTTCGTAAATCAAAAATGGTACCTATATGAAATGAATCTTCATAAATGAAATGTTGGCAAACTTGATATTCGCGTACAGCGACCCGTAAAACATATAGGAACCAAATATCAAAACTCCAAAACTTTCCCCTATTTTCTACCATCTGACTGGACTATAATTTTGCGGCGCTCTCGCGGCTGGACGATTGATCGGAGAAAAAACCTCACGTACATAAAATGTAGGTAATTTTATCCTCTTTCATTTCATATAGGTTCAACATTTACGAAATTAGATACCTAGTTTTCGAGTAGTTTTTAAAACTTAAAAAAAATCTAGTTTTTACACCGTTTTTGCTTAAAAAAACGTATTTCCGATCAAAATGATTGTTGGAGAACCTAATATTCTTGTACAGCGACCCAGAAAACATATAAGAACCAAATATCAAAACTCCACCAAAACTTTCCCCTATTTTCTGACTGAACTATAACTTCGCGATTGAACGTTTGCTCGGAGAAAAAACCTCAAGTACATAGAATGTAAGAAATGTTATCTCCTTAACACGACTCGGTCCCGCGGCCTCGTTGGAGGGCGGGCGAAGGCTAACTACTACTAATGGCGACTCTTGTTGATTTGGTCCTGGCAATTCAGTCGGCCAATGGTGTTCTCCCCGGTAGGCGGGGCAGACCTAAGTGCAAGATCATGAGAAAAAGAGAGAGAAAACAAAAAATGATATTTACACAGGTTTTTTAATTTTTCGAACATATATACAAAAAGATGGGCTATTTAGTTGATGACGCCACGAAGCTTCTGGTGGCGTGGGGTCGTCGTTTTTTGTCCCGGGGCTCTTTCTTTCGTGGGGAGGGGCGTGCGTGCCGGGGGCGGCGGAGGTTATGGCGCTGGAGGCGGCGCTGGGGCTCGGTGTGCGGCCTCGCTGGCTCGTCGGGCCGGATGGCTGCGGGTTGGGGCGCCTGGGCGATGCTAGGAGGCGGTGACTCGGCAGGCGATGACGGCAGAGGATGGGGGGCGGCCGGCGCGTCGGGCGGCTAGATCCGACTTTGCTCCCAGTCCCAGGAGCTCGGCGAGCACCACTGGCGGCTAAGTTCGATTTAGCGACTTTTTCTAAGTCCCAGTAGCTCGGCGAGCACCGCTGGAGACAAAGTTTGGTTGGAGCTGAATACTCAGGCTGGCTGGACCGATGGCCGTAGCTGCTGGATACTGGATGCTGCTGTCTGAACTGCTGGTTGGAACTCCGTGCTTTTTTCAAGAAGCCCGGGATTTATAAAGGTGTTGCCGGCTTTGTTTGCCGATTCCTCGCTCACGATTGGCTGAACGGCAGTGGGGACGTTTGCAAATTTGATAGGAATTGGATTCGCAGCTTTGATCTCCGCGGCGCGAAGCGCTATCTTGTCGCTGACATGGGCATTGCTTTTGTCTTCTAAAAACTCGAATTTTGAGTCCTTATTCGACATGTTTCGCCCGCATATTAACAAAGTTAGGATTAATTAAATTATTTCTACAATAGAAGTTGCGCGGTTGTGATTCGCGGACTTCTTAGCACGCGGAATTGCTGCCCCGTGCTTCCACTGGTTAGACGATTTTTCGCATACTCCGGTGGCCGGTGTTTTTAATTTAATTAGCCCTCACGGTGTGGGTTTTCATTGTTCCTTGATTTGAACGCGAGTTTAATACCCGGATTTTATTCCAGACTATCTGGTGCCGGCGTTTATAGGTGCCCTTTGGGTTTTATTTTCCAAAACTGCTTATTCCTAAAACTGTATGTTCCTCTGGTCGCTGCAACCTTCGTAAACTTTATAGTTTTATGGTGCTGTTATTTCGCCTATTTGCCTACTTGGAAAAGTGCTTTCTACAGCAGGCGGCGGCGGATTGACATTATTTCATACGTGCGTCGCTTATGTTCACCCTGACCTTATAACAATAGTAAAAAGGAAAAAACCAACACCTCAGTTCGCGTAACGTTGGCTCTTTTTAATTAATGCGCCAGCTTCCCTGTGTTCTTGAGCGGTTTACTGCCCGGAACACTTCCTTTGTCGCGCTGTCATCTTTTTTTTGATGGGTTTATGACGGTTATGCTCTGGGTAGTAATGCGGTAGCTCTTTGCAAATTTTGGGACGGCTGTTGTTATGCAGATGTTAAAACTGCGTCTTTGGGTTTTTGCGATCTGGTAATTAATGCCGCGTTCTGATCCTTGTTGCGTGGCGAGGGGGTAATCGAATTAATATTGATAATGGAGGCCTTCGCGTGCCTCCTGAATCATATCATTCTTTCATTTCACATAGGTTCAACATTTATGAAAAATGCATAGCTTTCGGGTAACTTTAAAAAAACTAAAAAAAATATCGTTTTTACACAGTTTTTGCTTAAAAAAACGGTCAAAATTGTTGTTGGGAAACCGAATATTCGTGTACAGCGACCCAAAAAACATATCGGAACCAAATATCAAAACTTTACCAAAACTTTCCCCTTTCGCCCTTTTTGAATACCATTTGAATGGACTATAATGGAAAACGAGATTTCAAAGCAAAAACTGTAATTTTGTATACAAAACTCTGGAATAGGTAGCGCAATATCAGCCCCAAAGTTTAATAAAACACTTTCTACTTTAGGAATCTAGGTATAAAATATAAATTTTGGTTTGTTTATTTGTTAACATACTTAGTGTTCTACCTGTATATCTTTTGCTCAATCGATTATTATGCATTTTACCACAATAATTTGTAATTAACGAAATTAACTAAATAACTCTCCTGTTGCGTCTCGGTAATTTGGTTTTAAAATAATTTAGTTTTTATTTTAAATAAAATTATAGCAACGCACCACCTCTGTAAGAAATTTCAAAACCAGTTCCGTTATATTTAATGTAATACTCCCCTGAAAGAAAATATAATTCGCATTTCTTGTTAGCGAAGCACCATGCGGTGACAATGCATTTACTTCACAACCAGCTGTAACGATTATTAGTATGTTTATTTTTGCAATACTGATGGTGAATTACTCACAAGCACACCACCAAACACTAACGACAGCGCTCAGTGGCTTTTCTTTTTAAAAAGCTAAACAATTATACTTTATTGATAATTGCACATGTAGTTACGATGTGTACTCATAGTTCACGTCGGCCACTGTAACTGGTATTGTTTACTTGACGTCACGACACCGTGACGTCAGAGAGATGAGGTATTGGTGCAGCTGACCTACTTCTGCTCTTCTAAGATGACAAAAATAACAGAACAATTGTTAATAAATATCTATCTCTACTTCTCAGATAATCATTTCATGTTTATAATATTTAGTGACAAATACACCGTTTTTAGGAATTGCCAAAGAAGTAAAGATATTCCAATGTCATGTCCCATTGCACATGCCGTTCTTTATACGTCAAGATATTTGTTAGCTCTCATTCACATCAGTATTATATATTCGACCACAAACAAGTATACAAAACTATTTTTAATAGTATTACTTTATTACCTTTTATTTTTTCATCGCAAAATATAATTGTTGGGGGTTTTAATGTAGCTGAGATACCTATATCAGTATTATTTCTTTACATTATCCCAATTATCCACAAATTTTATAAATTTTGCTTCATTATAATCAATATAACAATATTGCTAATTTTAACGGTCGCATTCTTGATTTAGTCTTATCGAATACTAAACTTAAAGTGATTATTTCCTTCATATCCATAATAATGCGTAATCACTATGGTTTCTGTCAGTTTAACAATGACAAAAATTCAAACGTCAAAATTTAACCGCGATTAAATATGTGTCAAAATTTAATCGCTTGTGCATAATTTTAACATAACTATTGAAGGTGCTTTACCAATTGAATTTTATCTATTTATTCAGGAAATAATCACGCCGAACATCCCGCGTGTATGTAAACTAGCCTGAATAAATTTTGACGATTTTCTGTCAGAATGTTTTGCTCTGAAGACATATATCTCGTAAATTTTCTTCCTTAAAATCCCTCGTGCTACACACTCGGGATTCTTGTTGAGCGGCAAATTTACTTAACATATTTCTTAGAAAAACATTCCGACAGAAAACGTCAAAATTTGATCGGCCATTTTAATGCACTTGGGATATTACTGTTGAATAAAGCATCACAATGCTTAGTTCCTGAGGATTTACATCACCTCTGCTTAAATATTTAATTTTTATTTGAAATAAACTGCTCAAGTACAGGTCTAAAGAGTAGCTTCAGCACTGCGAAAACATTAAGTATTATAGTGCACCCAGAATGTGTAGTTCAAAACGTGACCACCGAACTTCTGTAGATGGCGCCAAATGGACAAGCCGCCACTGTGCTACAATGCTTGGAAATTTTGCAAAGTGGAAAATCGCCACCTTTCGCCAAAACCAAATAGCGCATGAAGGTGCTCGGGACCTTAGCAACACCTTTGCCCCCTTCAAAATTTCGATATCTGTAGCCGTTCGAAAGTTACAGGCGACCCAGACAGACAGACAGACAGACGGACGGACGGACGGACGGACAAAACGTTCGCATAAGTACGCTGAAGCTACTAATAAACTGCTCAAGTACAGGTCTAAAGAGTAGCTTCAGCACTGCGAAAACATTAATTATTATAGTGCACCCAGAATGTGTAGTTCAAAACGTGACCACCGAACTTCTGTAGATGGAAGTGGACAAGCCGCCACTGTGCTACAATGCTTGGAAATTTTGCAAAGTGGAATATCGCCACCTTTCGCCAAAACCAAATAGCGCATGAAGGTTCTCGGGACCTAGCAACAACTTTGCCCACTTTCAAAATTTCGATATCTGTAGCCGTTCGAAAGTTACAGGCGATCCAGACAGACAGATAGACAGACAGACAGACAGACGGACGGACGAACAAAACGTTCGCATAAGTACGCTGAAGCTACTAATAACTAAAGTAAAAGCATCTACTCAAGCAAAACCAACTTACTTTAATTTTAAGAAGCCTAAATTTTTGCTGTTATTTGATACTGTATTGATAATTTTACTGATGATAATGAAATTGTAAATGAATATTGAAATCTATATGATATTTTTGAACAAACCACGTGTAAAGAATGTACCAATGCTGGTTCAATGCTGAAATTAAAAAATTAATAACGTTAAAAAGAACAAAATTGAAAACTGTATCATAAATGTGGAATGCAGGAGTATCAAAATAACTATAAACATTTTAGATCGACAATAAAAACCAAAATTAAATCTTCCTATCCTAAATATATTAGCAACACAGAGCAGAACATCTCAATAGACCCTACAAACTTTTGGACCTATATAAAAAAGAAAATAGAACTTTTATAATATCCTTGATCTTAAATGACACATTATTAAATTCACTTGAGTGTTTGACACAAAGTTTTGGTAAATATGTTATAACTCAAAACAAATATTACTACGTTAAAGCATTTTGGAGATAGTCTAAATGAGTCGTTACGACACTTTAATCTTCAAAAAGGCAAAGCTCACTCTAATAACGCCTCAACTTGCTGTAACAGACCGTTAACTGGCTATTTGCTCAGGGCGGAGAAGAGGGGGGGGGGTGCGGATCAAGACGACGTATTTTAGTGCGAGATGCTGTTATAATAGGGGTTGATTGTAATCAAAATAAGAGGGGAAATGAGCGCCACGAATTTTATTGATAGAATAGAGAAGAAACTTTTCGGCCGGTTCTAGTAGAAATTCAAAGTCAAAGGACTGACGCTGCACTACGACGTTCTTGCGAGACTTTCCGGCTGGTTTCGCACTTACTTTTGTTGGTCTTTAAGTACCGCCAAGGCACCTTACAAATAATCAAAGGGAGCATAATGCGTGCATAAAACACATAATATAAGGACAATAAGTGTAAAGAAAAGTCGTTTGAATTGAATTTGGGTATATTGAAATTTAAATATGCATGTACATGTTTGACATTAATAAACGTAAAGGTGGTTAATAGCTCTAAAATTTACTGTAGGTACATCGATAGATAACATAGAGAAGTTCTACTTGGAATATTGAAACAGTGATAGGTATGACGCAAAAACTGAAAGTTTCATTGTAGGGAACAGATCTCCTATTGTGTAAAAGTGCTTACCTTGCAACCTTGAAGAACAAGTAAGCTATTGTTTAAAAGAACTGACTTTGTAACCTTGTATGGACGAGCATCCTGTCACGTGCATGCTCGGACGATAAGCTTATCTTAGTTGATTAGAAATGCTATATAAGTTAGTGCATGATATTTTATCTTTAGCTCTTAGAATACTAGTTATCAAGCTCTTAGTCGCCTAGCTTCTAGCTACTAGCTCCTAGTTACAGGAATACACATTACAGTTCTTACACGTTTCTATTCTACGTTCACATTACCTGAGTTAATGCCTGGCAAAACAGTAATTTAAAACCACTGGAACGTCACTCGCTGAGCGCCGGAAGCTGACAGATGACAGATAGACAGCGTAGGACGCTAAGGGTTGTAAGTGCGGTAGGAAATAATTCTCCAAAACGACCGTGGGTACTTGCCGGGCAAGATTTAAAGAGAGTACATCTGCTCCCCAGATTCGGCACGATAACGTTGCATTAGATGCTTCGATAAAACGGAAAGGTATATTGGCCACACGCACATTTCAAAAACATGGAGAAAATCACTCACAGCTGTGTGGTTACACAGTCGTATTTTAAGTCCCGATAATAGCAGTGGGTGGACAATAAATCTATTCATACATCGTCAAGCTGTACAGGAATAGAACCCTAGAATAAGATAATATGTTGAACTTCTCAAACAGCAGTTGAAATAGACAGACCATTTTTTATACAGTTTTGTAATAAAAATGGTTGGATTAGATCTTTTGAATCAAATTCTGGTACTGTATTCCATAAAAAAAACAAACGTTGGTACATAAAAGTCGTCGCATAGATTTTTTTAGACGTAATGGTACTAATAAAATGGTCACTTACTGCATTTATGGCAAGCGTTCCATCATAGTCCTCTCTAAAGGGCACTTAATATGTTACGAAACTCAGCTTAGGGCTTCGTTTCATACTTTTCCTGTGTCGTGCTATAAACAGCCAGCTTTAGCACTTGTATCATAAATAGCTATGGTTGTGTAAGGGGTAGATACGATAATGGTTTAATAAAAAATCAGTTATTGAACAACAGTACTCTTGTAAGAGTTGAACGTCAGTGCGGGCCGTTTATTTTCCAAGGCAGTAGTGACTATTACGGCTAAATAGATACGAAATTTCAGGATATCACGCCTACCTAAAATAGTTATTGTTTGTTAATTTTTGTTATAAGTAAAAATAGAACTGCACTACTAAGTGAAAACCAATCATGAATTGTAATATAACAAAAATTGATTTATCTAGGTCGATAAATAACCTAGCAGGACAATGTCAATAAACGCATTTTGTGCGCGCAAAGAGCAATTTTTGGCAAAGCATCGATGCACAGAACAAATTGTGCAAAGGCGACGTTGATCATTAGGACATTTACTGTTGGCGTTTTCCCATGTTTTGATTGCCATCTGATACACTCTGTATCTGGGGGTATTATTAAAGAAAGTAAGAAGAAGAAATAAAAAGGAGAATCCTCCTAGCAAATAAGTGTCTTTGCGGACTGAAAAAAAAAATTAGAATCAAGAATGATGAAGCGCACGTTAACGAAAAAGACAGGAGGAAAGATATGAGCAGGAAGAATTACGTTCAGATGGCTGGACGGCGCCGGCGTGGAGAGAATGATACGATCCGAAATCGGTCGGCGTGCATTTTTCTCTCAGTTTTCTGCAGATCCAACTATGCCGAGCGCTGACGCTTGTTAATCCGCCTATTTGATGTAGTACCATCTTTTTAGATGGCTGCGTCCCCATCTGACGCAGCTGGCAAGTGTTTCTAAATGTGATCGTTTGCATTGCAAAGCGAAACGACCATATTATGGCAATAAGGTCTGCGTTCTCTCATTTTTGAAATTTTCTTCGTTTTCTACGTAATTGCCTTCGCTATTTACGACGTCCAGGTGCCCTATGGTTGTTCTGTACGGTTTGGGATTTATCGCTTAATCGATTCCACCTGACAGCAATCCGATCAATTTTTTAAGCAGGGTTTCGTCTGCTGTTCGTGCATTCAACTCTGCGTTAGCTGGTATGCAAACAATTCTTCCTTCTGGACGGTTTTGTATACACAGGTCTACCGTAAATTTTAATTCTCTAGTTCATGCTTCGTTTAACTTGTTTGCTCTGATGTTGTTCGCGTCTCCCAAACATTGCTGTGAATAAACGAATTGTGGTTGTTTGTTACTAATCAATCACGGTTCATTCTTTTGGGTGTTCTTTAAATCTTTCAGTGTGTTTCGTCGTAGCCCGCACTCTCCTCTTTTCTACTACCCCCGATTTGGTAGGTTATTGAACCTGGCGCCCTTATTGATTGGCTCATCATTGCTTGCACTACTGATGTACCCACTAGGTAGTCCTTCATGCTTACGACCCGTCACCAACATCTGGGTTGATATAGTTTGATAAATGGTGGAAGAACATTTTTAATGAAGTTATCGACACTGTAAATAGTTATTTTGCAAAATTCGATACAGACCCGACTGCATATCAAATTTAGAAAGTACATAAAAAATTACTTATTAATAAATTAGGTTTACAGGATAGTACATATGAGAACCTTTCGACTTACTTACATACAAAAGCATGTGCAGTAATCGGACAACTGCCGTAACCTGAAAAGTTTTAGAGTGACAGCAGTTTTAGCGACCTCGTTTGACAGCTCCTCCAGTCGATTGGGTTAGCTATAATAGAACCGTTTGGTAAGCCGTGGTTAAAACAATTCAATTGAAAGTAAATCGAACTGTGGTCTGTTCGTCAGAGACGGTTAATCTGGCTATTACAGAGCTATTTATGTTTAATGTTGCTCGTATTTATAATTATTGTTTTGTAGTCTTTGTTCTACGAGGTAGAACACATATGAAATGGCACTTGTATCAGTGGAGACGCTATAAGGATTCATGTTTCTGGCAGAGCTTGTATGGTAGGCTGTGCATGCTGCGCAAACAATTTAGTGTGGCCGTTACGTATGACACAATGCAGGCATGGCGTAGGCAGCGAACATTAAAGTTTTGCTTCAAACTGGGAAAAACGACCACGAAGACATTCGAAATTATAAAAACTGTATGAGGCGACCAGGACTTGTCAAGTACTCGTCTTTTTTAATTCTTTGTATGCTTTCGTCATGGTCGGGGGTCCTTTTCGGTTATACAAAGTGTGATCATCAGATCACACCCATAAACCAAGAAACGATCGCAAAAGTCTCACAACTTTTTGACGTTGATCGACGAGCGACATTACAAATGATAGAGCAGTCATAAAGCGTTTACAAAAGCGCATTTGTCGTTTTGGGCGGAAAAAATGTCCCAGTCTTGGAATTTCCCCCCTATTCTCTGGATATGTCTCCAGCGCACTCCATGCAACTTTCTCAATCCAAATTCACTCTACAGAGAGGACTTTTTGAGGAAATGGAGGACTAGAACGCACTTCATTGCGGCAAGTTTAAATAGGCTTTCCGGAACTTATGTCGTCTATGTCAACAGTGAGTAGAAGTCGAGGGAGATTACTTCGAAGGACACTAGGAGTACTTTCCCCTATAGATAGTCATATATGTATTTGATCAATAGTGTTTCATATGTATTTAACCTCGGTATAATACTATCCAGGCAGGACGCATATAATATTAATTTTATATTTCGGTAAACAAATTTCGTTTAAATATTTGCTAAAAGCTAAAGCTAAGAGTGTATCAACATTACATGGAATGCTACACAAATTATTTGCCATTAACACTTCTAAAATCTTTATGTAATAATTTCATTGCACTATTTTGAGGTTAGTGTTTGGGAAGCATTAATTTATATAATATTGTATTTTAAGGTGCTTAAAATATTAAAGTGTAATATCTAAGTAACCTCAGGAATACATTTCAAGGTAATATTAGTCTAGTGAAGATTACTCTAATAACGGGTGTTCATAAACAGTCGTCATCCCAGTAGGTTCTGAGTCTGAGAAAAAATGCGCTATGACAGTACGCAATGACGTTTCATTGTGTTGCACGAATTAATCAAAGACATAACATTTTGTTTTTCAAAGCAACTTGGATGACGACTGTTTATGAACACCCGTTATTTGGAACGAAGATACCTACAATATTTAAAAAGAAATCTTGAGGACTGATGAAATAAATAAATATAAACATTATTTCTAAAATTTTTTCTTCAATATTAGTGAAATATTGTAAAAACAAATTTAAATGATGTTTGATGCTAATATTAAATACTTCTAGTTTATTTTTCAGTTACCCTCAACACCCAGTTTACTCTAATACGGGCTAAAACCCAGTAAAATCGTTGTCCCATTTAAGTCTCTTATTAGAATACCCGTTCTTAAAGTAATATAAAATACACTACAGTAGAGGTTAAAATATCTTGTAACAATTCTTATCTGTTCAAAACTTCCAGCGCTTCCCAAGCTACTCAAATTCTTCATGTAAGCGGAATTTACTTATCATCCGGAAAACTTTTAGTATGTGGCTGGCATGCTGGTGCACTTACACTTCATGAATGCCAGAATGACAAAATACAAGTTTAAATATCCTAAACCATAAAGAATGAAATTAAAGGTAAGATTGGCAACAACTTAGCAATCTTCCTAGAATGAGGGTTAATTTTTACATCTATACCTCGTCGCTGAAGGCATACCATCAGCAGTGGCAGCTGTAATATGAATAAATATGTACCTACTTAAAAGTTTGATTCTTTGTAATAATACAGCAATCACATTATCTGAGTAAAATTTAGTGAAAATTCTTCTGCCCTGTAGAACAAAGGAACTTGTAATATGTAAAAAGAAATCTTGAGAAACCCAGAAATAAATATTTATGTTGAACATTTCAAACGTGTTTTTCAAATACAATAACAGTTATGACTGATATTTGTAAGCAATCCTAGAAGTCGGTAATTGAAAAAAATATGTTTCTAGTAATATGTAATCCTAGCATGTACCCACGTATTTATGCACCTGTCGTAGCTATCTGTCGCTATGGAGAAAAGCAGTTACGTTAACATTTATTTATTTATCTATATGGAATAAAACAGGCTTTAATGCCTAATTACATTATTCCTACAGTCATATAAAAAAATTAAATATAATTTTAATTTGACCACACAAAATTAAACTTACATTCTTTTTAACAATTTCTACTCATAGTCACACAGATCTGAATTCTGCTTAACTGTATCTGTTATTTTTTTCTTCAACATATTTTCTTTAATTTCAAATATATCAAGAGATTTATTTTTCGCAACCACTTTATCATAAAATAAACACATTCTTACTACAGGCGATTTTTTTCATACATTTGTTCTATAGTTTACATAAAACAGTATTCGCGACCTATAGGCAGGAACATAAAATAATATTTTTGATCGGATATCATTACAATCTATTTTATCATTTAATAGCTTATACAGAAACATGACCGTTGTGATGACCCTTCTTTGGTTTAATACCCTGATACGAATCAAAATTCGAATATACACCGTGTTTTTTGAAATATATATATTTTATAAATTTATTTTGAACTTTCTCCAATGCTTTGGAATGAATGCCAGCACCTGGATCCCACACAGTAACAGAAAATTCTAGTTTTGATCTGATTAAAGAATAATACAAGCTAATAAGGGTATCGGTGCTGTTAAATTCATTGCAAGTTTTCATTATAAAACCCAAGGTTCGCATACAGCTTTTAACTATTTTTTCAATATGAATATCAAATTTCAGATTTTGTGCAAAATACTAGTGATGGGCTTATTCGAATGAAAAATAACCGGTTATCCGGTTATTGAAATAACCTATGTAACTCGGTTTTCGTTCCATGTATTCGAATGAAAAATAACCTCATGCTGATACGTATATAAAACCTCTATTCAAAGGTACTACGTGCCATATCTCAATTCTGTAAATATAAATATCTACGTCATAACTCATAAACAAAGCAGGTTGTACTGAAAACACCATTTGGTTATCGCGTACCTACCTCCTATCATAAAAAATATCAAATTATCAAATTCTGGAGACCTGAAACCTGAACGCCTAAAAACTGCAAACGCATCAAGCTATAAAACAATTTTTATTTGCTTTCATCTCCAAAGGTTCAAAACAAGAGGCGGCGCCTTTAACCCTCCCGATCGATAAAGATAAACGTTTTACCACTGTTTTGCGATTAGCAAGCAGTCCCGCATATTTCTTTCTTTCTACACTTCCTAATAAATACCTCTTAATTTCCAATATATAACACATAATGTACGGTCGGCGCCTTAGAAATCGGGCACTACACACTATTATGATATATTTTGCATGTATTTTTTAACTGTATAAACTGGGTTTTTACAGTTATTATAGTTTTATTTGTTACGTCAGATTGTTTATTGTTTGTCAATTATGAAATGCCATCTCACATTAATGAAGTAACCGGAGCAAGAATACTCCAAAGACTAGAAGAACATATTACGTGTCCCGATTTCAAAGACGCCGACCGTACATATTATGTTTTGGTTCCTCTGCTATCTGCAAGTTACGATGTCGATGCAGATGACGGTGAACCGCCAACCAGCAAACCGGCTGACTTAATCGAAACAAATCGAGAGCCAAAATTTATTCGAATGATTATTCAAATAATCAATCGGTTATTAATATCATTCGAATGCAAATAATTCGGTTATGAAAATTGTCCGGTTATGCCCATCACTACAAAATTCACTCCTAAATCCCGTATTGATGTAACCCTTTCTAGTGTTATATCATTCATTACATAGTCATTTTGGATTGGCTGTCTACTTAAAGAATAACTCATTATTTTACATTTATCAATATTAAAATATAATTTATTAGACAAACTCCAATTAACAATAGCATCCAAATCCTGTTGCAAATAAACCACATCATCCGCTTTGAAAATTTTTGAAAATAGTTTCAAATCATCAGCAAAAAGTTGATAGTTTCAATATTGAACCACTTCAGGAAGATCGTTGACAAATATAAGAAATAATAGCGGCCCCAAATTACTTCCTTGAGGCACACGTGAATACATTCCAAAGCATTCCGATTTTATTCCGTGCAAATAAACCCTTTGAGCTCTCCTTTGCGGGTAAGATCGAAATATTGGCATAGCACCCGCAGACAAGTTACATGCAGCTAATATCTTGCAAAATCTGTGTAGACT
>CALNHX010007572.1:0-72169 GCA_940337035.1 Agriotes lineatus
TGATATATTATAACCCTTTAATATCGTGAGATCCAAAAAAAAAACTGTTCCTCAGCGGGCTGTGGAAATTCAACGTATGAATAATATGTTGGTGACACTGTACATCAATGTCAAATTCGAGGTAAGCAGGTTAGGATTTGCGTCATTTTGTGTCATAACTGACGGAAAACCTAACCTGATAACCTCGAATTTGACATTGACGTACAGTGTCACCAACATATTATTCATACGTTGAATTTCCACAGCCCGCTGAGGAACAGTTTTTTTGGATTTCTCGATATATAGACAAAGCTGCTTATAAATAAACTGCGGTTTGTTAATACATAACTTAATCTTAAGACCAATCCTAACGTACGCGTGTCCAGTGTGGAGTGATGTGTCACAAACGCATACTCAGAAAATACAGGTGCTTCAAAACAAAGTGTTAAGAATGATAACTAATACACAAGTACACTATGAACTTAATCAGCCACCAATAGAAGATTTCGTTAAAATGATGTGCAATATGTTTTTTTTTAATCTGCAACTGTATGTACAAGTACTGAAGTGCATCAGTTGGGAAAAAAGGTATACATAAAAGACTCGAACGTCGGTTATCGCAAGATAATTTGACTTATTTAGATAACTCAAATGTCAATTATAAATGTGAAAATGAAGCACAACAATCTTATCGGTGTAAATATTTTAGTTAAGTGTAATTGTTCTGTATATCTTATGATAAAAGCTGATAATTATATGCACTCAAATGTACGAAAATATGCGCTTATATATGCATAAATTCTGTTGAGTATATGCACTCAAAGTGACAATATATGCACATAATATTCTCTAATTTAAAAAAAAAAACGCTGAAGTATTCTTCTTCTTCTTAATTTAGGACATTGTCCTGTCTTCCTATATTTTGCCTCTTAGGTATTGTCTTATGAGCCGGATATCCAACTCTCGTACCATCTCTTTTGTGGTCTACCAGGTGGTCGTTTTGTATTTGGATTTTGGGTCATTACCCTCTTTGCGAGTCTGTTGTTCTCCATTCTTTCGACGCGATCTCGCCATCAATGATTAAATTTGATATATCTCATTTCGGCAGCTGTCCAACCAGGTTGTAGACGGACTTTCGAATTTCGAGTTTATATGCCATTTCTCAACTGACAAATAAAAATGTGAAATGTTAAGCTAATTGACAAAACCTCTAGCAACATGTTTCTCCATAGTTGACTACATGTATTAGCTTTACTATGTCCCAAAACAGGTGTTACGCTAAATAATATACAGGGCGAAAAGTAGCAATGAACCAAATCCCTCAAACTAAAATGATTAGATACATAGGTTTCAATTATTACAACCGTTTCATATACAGTCTCCGCCAAAAAGTCGGCATAATATGGGAAAACTTTTTATTTTTGATTTTTCAAAAAAACTTTTTACGTCAATAATTTGTGCTTGTTTAAAAACCTATTTAGCCCCTATCATATATACCGAGTGATTTTTACTTATTTAGAAAATGGAGTTTTTCAAAATGTTCAAAATCGAAAAAGTGCTATTTTTCGGAAATTATGATATTTTTTTAGTGTGCTATTTTTAGCTAACTAAACAATCTCAAGGCCAGAAAACCACTATTTTTTTTTAACTTTAGCTAAAAATTAATTTTTTAATTTTTTAAATAGTATTTGTCAAAATTTCACATACAACGACTTAATATTAAAGTTTTTTTATGTGAACACTTTAAAAAAGTATAATTGGTGAATATAATATAAAATGTTAATTATTTCTTTAGATTTTTTTATTATTTACCGAAAAGTAGTACGTTTGCATAATTTTTACGTTTTCTATGCAAGGCGCTTTTTAGAAGAAATATTTTTCAATTCTAATTAATATCTATTTAAATGGCTTCAAGAAACTCTAATCTAATCCTGTCAATGAATTACTGTTACAAAAATCCTGTAAATGTTCCTTTACAGTTGTCTAAATAAGGAGATTTTTTTATCCAATTACATGTTCTAAACAATTTCCTCATTTAGACAGCTGTAAAAGAACAGGATTTTTGTAACAGTAATTCATTAACAGGGCTAGATTAGAGTTTCTTGAAGCCATTTAAAACGATATTAATTAGAATTGAAAAATATTTCTCCTTGCATAGAAAACGTAAAAATTATGCAAACATACTACTTTTCGGTAAATAATCAAAAATCTAAAGAAGTAATTAACATTTTATATTGTATTCACCAATTACCATTCTTTAAAGTGGTCACATAAAAAATTTGAACTTTAATATCAAGTCTTTGTATGTGAAATCTTGAAAAATATTTAAAAAACTAAAAAATTAATTTTTAGCTAAAGTTAAAAAAAAATAGGGGTTTTCTGGCCTTGAGATTGTTTAGTTAGCTAAAAATAACACACTCTAAAAAAATCTCATTGAAATATTGCTTAATAGCACTTTTTGGATTTTGACAATTTCGAAAAACTCCATTTTCTAAATAAGTAAAAATCACTCGGTATATATGATAGTGGCTAAATAGGTTTTTAGACAAGCACAAATTTATGACGTAAAAAGTTTTTTGAAAAATCAAAAATAAAAAAATTTCCCATATTATGCCGACTTTTTGGCGGACACTGTATATAAAGTCTAAAATATATGTATAATATGATTAATATGCAAATAAAATTGTTACGAATTTTAAAAAGCGAATATTTGGGAACGTAATAGATTAACACCAATTAACATCTGCAAAAAACAAGATTTTCATAATTTAAAGAAGAAAAAATAAATAAAAAGTAAGAATTAATGGCTTCGATGGGATATACATTTTAAAACGGCAGTTTCCACGAAATGCTATCAGCATTTCATCTACCGTTGCATGTGATTCCAAAGAAAATGATGTCTGTGAACTTATTAAATTTTTGTAGAAGTTCAGATATTGCCGCACTTGGATCTGTTCTTTTTCTTTCTTTGCGGTCATCTGGATAGTCAAATCTCAAACAATTTAAAAGAACAGCAAATCATTTTGCGAATAAAGAAAGTCTAAATACATCTCTGTCAGTCCCATCTGTTGCAAATAATGCTCGAATATCTTCATGGTTAGATTTAAATACCGCTGTATAAATAAGCAAGTCAATTGCATTTTATTGGTATTTCTGAAGGTGGTGTGGTGTACAAATGTTTGCTAGTTACTTAATTGACAGAACACAAGCTGTCAGATATCAGGGCCATGTTTCCACATATCAAATGTTAACTTCTGGGGCCTACAGGGGTCTGTGCTTGGACCGATCTTATTCTGTATCTATATATCACAAATACAAACAGCTGTATTATCTGCTAAGATTCACTGCTACGCTGATGATACCCAGTTATACTTGTCACTTAGTCCATCTGAAATTAGTCAATCTGTTACTGCTTTAAATTATGATCTACGGAATATAGTTGATATTTTTTACAACAACGCTGTCTACAACTTAATGCAAATAAAACAGTTGCTATTTTGTTTGGCAAGAAAACCGATAGAAGCAAAATTAATAACAATATTGCAATAAACATAAGGCAAAAAGGTATACCATTAAAGAATACAGTATTTTTATAAACAGTTTTATAAACTATATATAAACAGAATTTTGATAGTGTGGCACCACACAGTTTTATACAGCGTGTTTCACTTTACATGGAAGTACCGCTGTATTTTCTTTGTTTTTGTATGAATCGATTTGAATTTTTTATCAGTTGTACAACTAACCAAGAGGCATCTATTCACGTCCTTGAGCGCAAAAGACGTTATTAGCCTGGCCTACAACGATCAAGAACATGGGTCGCATTGTCAATATTTTGCATCGCGTTAGAGTTACAGCAAAAAGTTATTAAGAAAAATTGTTTAGAATCAAAAGAGTACTCCAGATACCGATTTTCGTTTAATAATTCGAATTTTTATTTTTTTCCATAAATTGACAATGTGACCCATGTTCTTGATCGTAGTAGGCCAGGCTAATAACGTCTTTTACTCTCAAGGACATGAATAGATGCCTCTTGGTGAGTTGTACAACTAATAAAAATTTCAAATCGATTAATACAAAAACAATGAACACTGAAATTTACGTTGACGGTGTCTGTAGTTTGATGACGTCACGTAAAATAGTTTTATAAACATTTTTGGAATAGAACGGTTTCATAATTTTGATGACATCAGGCATTTCATTGGATGTTGATGGCTAAGCCCAGCCTACTGAGAATTTGAAAAGGCGCGCGAAACTTCCGTTTTAAAACATTCATGCTCAATATTTTTAACTTTAACCTCATTCTTGGCTACCACTTCCTGCGAAGATGTTGTTTGAGGTTACGTTATAGTTGTGAAATATTAAAGAATGACTGGCACGTGGTCTATTGAACAAACTGGTGCGTTAATCGACCATTATGAAACCCAGTCAATATTATTTATACAGTTTCCCATCCTAGTTGCCATAACAAATATGCGAGACAACAAGCGATGGAGGAAATTGTAGAGGGTTTAAAAGATATTCGTCCCAATACAAGTGGTAAAAAATTATTTATATCCGATTGTTTACTATTTTTATATTGCTGTTTGCAGTGAGTGAAATAAAGGCAAAATTTTTGTAGTTTTCTTGATCGCTGTGTTTCACCTCATTTTCGCACATCGAAAGAACACCACGACCATTTCCCATATTTCTGTTATTTAACCAAGGTCTAACCCACCATTTACGTTTAATTTGTTTTTTTTTGTTTCTGAATTAGGGCATAACCAATTAAATTTATTGTAAGCCCTGTCAAAAGTTTCTTTCTATATACACTTAACTTTTTAATTTTAATAAGGAGTGCAACAGTATAATAAAAGGCTTGCCAAAGAGGCGGCTATTTAAGTATTTAAGTCAAAACACTACAATCTAACCTCACTTTTCAGTGATACTTCAAACAGCTGATCTGGTTTTTATAAAAACTTTGGACCAAATATTGACAGTGGGACACGTTTTTATAAAAAAATTTACAAAACCAATTTATACAAATTTTTACAGTGGGACAGGGGCTTTAGATTCTGATCTTAAATTTACCCAACACATCTCATGTTGCCTGCAAAAGGCGTATTGCAGTCTCAGAGCAATATATCAACATAAGCACTCTTTTAGTGTCAAGATCAAATCTTTACTGTGCAACACATTGGTATTATCTTATTTTGATCATGCTGATACTGTATATAACACGTGTATAACTAAATTTGACAGTAACAGAAAACAAAAATTACAAAATTCGTGTATACGACTGATTTATGGCATTAGAAAATATGAAAGGGTAAGCCATAAATTATTAGATCTAAAATGGGTTAATACGCAGAACCGGCGAGCTGTACATGCTGCGTGCCTTTACTACAATTTTTTTTATTAATAAACAACCTTCATATCTATGCCGAAGACTTAAATTCAGAACTGAAGTCCATACGTTAAATTTAAGATATAAGGGAATGCTTACTCCTCCCGCACACACAAGTGAACTGTTTAAACGGCCATTCGTATATAACATATGTAAATGGTATAATTCATTGACTATGGACATCACAAAGATATCATTTCAGAAATATAAGAAAGTAGTTATTTCAAAATTTATGGCGGTCTAAAATTAAAAAATTAAAATTAAGTACTTACCTGTGATAATAATCTCTTTTAACTTCAAACGATAAATTGTGATAATTTGTGCTGAGAGTGATTGAGCGATTAAGTACGACGCGACGATACAAATAAACAAGTGGACTATAAAAAAACAAAATTGCGTCACCTACCTTTAATCCTTCCCAGGTACAGGTACATAGGCTCGGAGATGCGTGGTTTCGTAACGCTGAAGGGGGGATTCGAACACCCAATACAAGATACACACGTATTTACGACGAGAACAATGTATGTGCACAAAAATTGAATTAGCCGGTGACAACAAGCAAGAGGTGTTCACTCTTCGACGGGTAGAGACTAATTAGTTTTGGGAACGAAGGATGTTAGGTCATTTTGGTATTTTATATAGCCACCTAGGCTTTAGGGCAGCGTGCCCGTAGGCTAAGCCCTTTTAGTTCTTTATTTGGCTCCATCGCCTAATTTCAGAATCACGATTTCGCACATATTTAGCCCCAGAAGCAGTATTTTTCGTCGGTTGGAGCTCCCCTCTGATGGCGTTTTCTTTCGAATTCCGAATCTTCTAGAAAGCACGCTGTCGTGGCGTGATACCATCGTGGCCCGCATTGGCTTGTTTCATTTTATCGCCTTGCGATTGGCTGCCAAGGTTTAGTCACGTGGCGGGACGCGGCCAGGGTGACCTTTGCGAACGCTTCCCTCGAGAGAGTTGTCCGCAGCCCGTTGCAGAGAACGCTCGTGTGGTGGTTGCGAGTCGGAGTTTTCGAATTGTCTTCGGCGTAACGTGGGTGTTTTGGAGCCCAGTTCCTGCTTCCGTAAGTAAGGGGTCGTGCCCCCTTCACCTCGACCTACGAGGATTTGTTCAGCAGAACGAAAGTGGCCCATTTTATTCGTCGTCCCGTTGTACGCGTCATTGACGCGTCTCTCGTCGCCATTAAGGCGGTTGTGCATTCACCCCCATAGCCGTTGTAACATCGAAGGTACCTGCCACCTACGACCGCAGCTTGTCGCAACTCAACTGTACCAGGCTCCCTCGCCGCCTACGCATTAAGGTATGTGTCTTTAACCTGATTACCGCTGTGAACGCGAGTGCTAATTTAAATCTTCGCTGTCCGCCGCATAAGGCGACGCGCATATTTGTACTCATTACTACTTGTTACGGCTCGTTACTGCTCCTTACTGTTCATTACTGTTCACTACATGTTCAACATCTGTCGTTAAGTTTAGAGCGCGCGTGCCAGCTGGTGCCCTTAATTATAGGTTAAGTATAGATATAGGGCGACGCATTCTGCTGCCCCATTGTAACCCGAAGTTCAATATATGATTGGTTAGTTAAGGGAACTATTGTTTTGTTTCGGCTTGTGCATCTTCTGTTACAGATAGACGCCCCTTCATTGTACTGAATATTGTACGACGGAACGAGGAAGCTCTGAGTGGACAGGTGGGTAAGACAGCTGCGTAGTCGCGGTCGGATTGACACCTAATTACAATCTTTGCATAAGGCATTCCCGAACCTGTTATTTGACCTTGCAATTCTTGAGTAATCGTATCGGCGGAGTATTTTGCGTGCTTCGCTCCCGTCTAACCGTCCAGGCCCGGTTAGCCGGGTTAAGACAGGCTTGGTGGCGCCCTCATGATTTCGACCTACCCTGTATATATTATGCCATTACGCGCTTGCCCAGAACGTATCGTGTGACTCACGCCCGACTCCCTGAGCGTTCCAGCCGTGGCCTATTAGCCTATTTCGAACCGATTTCAGGGCAAGTGTGCCAGTTTTTCAGGACTGATTCCGTGGTGCGATGCTCACCTTGGGTGGGTGTCGTAAAGTTCTTTTAATACCGTAACAAGGACATTTTTCGGGACTCGAGGGTTCTAAGATTTTAGGATTTCTAGGTAAGTGGAACACATGTTAGAATATCGGAGTGGCGCAACTAGTAGGATACAGTCCACTACAAAATAAATTTAAACTACAACGCGAATCCTAAACTTTAAGGAACACATGTTAGAATATCGGAGTGGCGCAACTAGTAGGATACAGTCCACTACAAAATAAATTTAAACTACAACGCGAATCCTAAACTTTAAATAATACACGCTACACACAAACAAAATATTAATTAAAACTACAACTAACATAACCGCCCACCAAAATACAATGTATTTTCATATCAATTATTGCAGTTAGAGGTTCCAACGTCAAAAAATGGCCTGGAGTCAGAGCTGAGCAATCGTTGGGGTCGGAGCTCATTTCACACAAAGGACGAGCATTCAAAACGGCCTCTATTTGAACTAAAATAGTATATAATTCTTCGTAAGATAACCTTTGATCGCCTACAACTCGCGAAAGGTGTGACTTAACCGATTTAATACCCGCTTCCCAGATACCCCCAAAATGGGGAGCTGACGGGGGATTAAAATGCCACACAATGTGTTCAGACTCTGCTGCCTGTTGCATTAAGAGTTGTAGCTGCCGTTGGGCTCCTACGAAATTGGTTCCACAATCGCTGTAGATATGGGAACATCGACCACGACGAGACACAAAGCGGGGAAGGGCTGCTAGAAAAGCCTCTGTAGAGAGATCCGATGCAAGCTCTAAATGAACTGCTTTGGTTGCCAAGCAAACGAAAAGACAGAGATAGGCCTTCATGGGTTTAGCTCCGCGAGTTTTGGACATTGAGATAATGAAGGGCCCCCCGTAATTAACGCCAACGGATGAGAAGGGCTTCACTTGATTGACTCGGACGGGAGGGAGATTGACCATGAACGGTTCAAGTCGAGGAGGCTTAGTCCGAAAACAAGGGTGGCAATTTGACAAGCAACGACAAATTGCTCTTTTGGCTGATAATATCCAAAAATTTTGCAGCAACAAAAAATGTAGGGTCTTTAATCCAGGATGCAAATTTTGTCGGTGTGCATCTTCGATTAGAAGATGAGTTAATCGATGGTTGCTTGGCAATAAGACGGGATGTTTTTTATCATACGATAATGCGGAGTAAGACAGACGGCCGCCCACCCTGAGCAAACCGGCTTCATCCAGAAATGGATTTAATTTTCGAATTTTCTTCGAACACGGGTGCTTAGAGCGCAACGTATTAATGTCATCCACAAACACTAACTGTTGGACACGCTTTACTAAGACCAAAAGAGCGCGATGCAGTTCGCAAGCAACTAGAGCACCACTGCGTTTCTCATTTGGATGTTTCAAATTATGAAGAAACCGTAGACAACATGCCACAATCCGCTGGACTTTTGGTAACGAAGAGAACCTAACTAAAAGGTGATCAAATATACCTTGATGAACCATGGTAGCCAGCGTGAGTGTTCTTTCTTCTAGGGATATCGATGGCGCATTTTCTACCTTTGACGGATGCCAGTCGGATTTTGGCCAAGAATCTTCTGATGAAGATAGCCACGAAGGCCCACTCCACCATAACGAATGGTCAACGAGCTCGAAAGGTAGCAGGCCACGAGAAGCACTATCCGCAGGATTATCGAGTGATCTAACATGATGCCACGAGCGAGCAGGGATCCTTTCTTGAATGTGAGAGACCCGATTGCTCCATCGATGAGGAGATGAATTTAACCATGACAAAACAATAGTGGAGTCAGACCACGCGAATATTTGATTAAACTGTATGTCATTGGAGTAAGTGTGGAGAACAAATGACAACAAGTTAGATAATAAGTAGGCTGCACTTAATTCCAACTGCGGGAGAGAGATTCGTTTGAGTGGTGCCACCTTAGATTTGGCGCACACCAACGAAACAGTTATCGAATCTTCAGAAACGATGCGAACATAAACAACCGCAGAATAACCTAGTTCAGCAGCATCGCAAAATCCGTGGATCTGACGAGCTGTCGCAGAAATTTGGTGAATAAGGCGAGTTATCTGTAGAGCAGATATCTCAGGCAGCTGAGTTTGATACCGCTCCCAACGCTCAGTCACGTTCAGAGGAGGAGTTTCATCCCAATCAAGCCCGATGCACCAAAGATGCTGAATAAGATGCTTCGTGAAAAAGGTGAGAGGAGAAAGGAATCCAAGAGGATCAAAAGTCTTTGCAAGTTCCGAAAGTGTTACACGCTTTGTGCAACTCTTTGATAAACTAGTATTTAATCTGAATGAGAAATGATCTGACTTGGGAGACCATTGCAATCCCAGAATTTTCACCGAGATATCGGATTCAGAATCGAAAGAAAGGGGGTTTTGACAATAGTCCCCGGGCAGGGAGGCAAGTAATGCGGGGTGATTACTAGCCCATTTTCGAAGATCAAATCCGAACTTTTGCAGAATGCCAATAAGCTGTCTTTGTAATTCGAGAGCCGAATCGATGGAATTCGCGCCAGTGACTACGTCATCGACGTATATATCCCTTCGAAGAACCTTCGACGCAAGGGGGAAGACAACTGCTTCATCGACAGCTAACTGATGAATTGTTCTAAGTGCCAGAAATGGAGCAGAAGAAACACCGTACGTAACTGTGTTTAAGCGATAATCTTGAACAGCTTCATCAGGGTTGAAACGCCAAACTATTCTTTGATAGTCAGAATGAGACGGATTTATTCTAATTTGTCTATACATTTGTTTAATGTCAGCTGTAAAAACTATAGAGTGAAGACGAAAACGAAGTAAAATGGTGACGATGTCGATTTGTAATTTGGGACCGGCCAATAGATAATCATTAAGTGATAGCTGATTCACTGACCTTGTGGTCGCATCAAAGACGACACGGAGTTTTGTTGTGCTGCTATCTAGCTTGTAAACACAGTGGTGGGGAATGTAATACGAGGTTTTATTGAAACAAGGCTCGGTAATTACTTCCATGTGTCCGCTATCTAAATAATCCTTCATAAATTCTGAGTATAGGTTTTTGAGGCAAGGGTTCTGGACGAAACGACGTTCTAACGAATAAAATCTCCTCAGTGCTACTGAACGAGTGTCAACAAAGATAGGTTCTGGGCCCCTAAAGGGCAACGAAACTGTATAACGACCTGACTCAGTTCTAAAATGTGAGTTTTTAAACAGATCTTCGCACAAGATATCTTCGGGAGTTGAAGGTGGACACTTAGGCACTTCCTCAAGTTCCCAAAATTTTTTGAGTGTTGAATCTAAGGGAGAATCTAAAGACACTATAAACGACGAAACGATTGCAGGAGATTTATGAGCCACTGGACCCATCATGATCCACCCTAAAACAGTGTTGATTGCAGTGGGTTGAGTGGAATTGCCTACAATTTTTCCATTTTGAATTAATTCCGGGAAAACATCAGCTCCGAGTAAAACGTCAATTTTACCGGGAGTGAAGAATTGTGGATCCGCTAATTGGATGCTAGAAATGTAGTCCCAGTTTGATACATCGAGATAAGTATTTTGCATGGAAGCGCAAATATTTTCTAACACAACAAATTCCACAAGCGATGAAAAGTTACGAATTTGTGAACGAATTTCACATCGAAGAGTACCGCTTGATGCGGTGGACGAAATTTGACCTAAACCTTGGATAGGTATTATAGATCTAGATCGAGGTAAACCTAACTTATTTACACACTTCGTTGTAATAAAATTAGCTTGGCTCGCACTGTCTAATAAAGCGCGAACCGTAAGAGGATTGCCCCAAACATCAATAATATTTATTAATGCGGTGGACAGCAAAATTGTAGCACGTCCATCAACAGTGTTTGTAAGAACTGTTTGCGAACTACATCCTTGAGGAATTGTTGTTTGATTAGCAGCAACAGTCCGTACTAGTGATTGAGCATTACTGGAAACAATCGGTTGCTGCGCAATTGTTGGCGAAGTTAAATTTTCTGTGGTTCTAGAATTCGAGTTAAAATGCAACAGCGAATGATGGGCTGATCGGCACGTGCGACATACAAACGCTGACGTACAGTTCTTTTGAATATGCGAATGTGAAAGGCAATTTAAGCACAATTTTCGATCTTTTACAAACAAATAACGGTCATACGGAGATTTTTTCAAAAATTGGGGACATCGTGATAACGAGTGATCGGCATCACATAAAGTACACGTGTAATTTCCCTCGACCTTATTTACAACAAACGATGTATTAGGTTTTGCGAAATAAGGTTTTGCGGGTACAGCTTTGGGAAATTTGGAAACTGCCAATTTAGAAAATGGGTAATCAGCTCTAGATAATGCTTCACAAAGATTCGACACAAATGTTTTTAGGCTTTCGAACGACGGAAGCTCTACTGTACTGTACTCCTTTTCAAACGACCTACGTGTTTCACCATCTAATTTTTCCAAAAGCAAATTAAACAAAATGAAATCCCATTGCTCAACAGGAAAATTTAATAACTTTAGGGCTGCGAGATTATCGATGAATACATCTAACAAGTTGCGCATGGAAACCGGCGATTCGCTGGATAATGGGGTGGCATTTTGAATTTCTTTCCAATAATAAGTTGCCAACGTTTGCGTTTTTTGATAACGTTCGAATAGCGCCTTATAAGCCTGAGGATAGTTGTCGTTAGTTACCGGTAAATTCGAAACAACGGACAAAGGAGTTTTGGAAAGCGACATGAATAAATATTGAAACTTTTGTATAATTGATAACGACTCATTGTTATGGACGAGTTGGTGAAATAAATCTCTAAATGTGCCCCACGCTTTAAAACTTCCGTCGAAATTCGGAATAGCAATTTTCGGCAAACGGACATTATTTTGCGAGGTTGATTTATTATTGTCACTTAATATCGGAGTTGCAGGAAATAGCGTATTCATTGTACAATTAATATTAAAAAATGCATCATCAGCTTGCTTGCGGATTATCTCTTCCGCACCCAAGTCGCATTCTTTTGACAACTTTAAAATTTCGACGTGAACCGACATAAATTCATTTAAATACGACTCCGTATATTTTGCACGCATCTTCAGCATTGGCCAAAAAGAGTTGTCATTTATTGCTTCTTGGGAAATTTCATGTGCCTCGAGCAACCTATTCAACGCGATGTTTCGTTGCCCTTTCAAATGCACTAATTTACTCATTTTGAAAAGTGGGAGAAAGCAAGTGACAGGGCTTGACAAATAGCGGTCAACGCAGGTAGCGTTTGCAACCGAGGGTCGAAATGTCGCTGTGACTCAACGAAACTTTTACGATATACGTATGTATTTTGGTGGGTAAATCGATTACGACTATAATTTTGCGATACGAAACAAGAATTTTGATTAATAATCCGGCTCAAAGGACCAATAAATGAGCAATTAAGTACGACGCGACGATACAAATAAACAAGTGGACTATAAACAAACAAAATTGAATCACATACCTTTAAACCTTCCCAGGTACAGGTACATAGGCTCGGAGGTGCGTGGTTTCGTAACGCTGAAGGGGGGATTCGAACACCCAGTACAAGATACACACGTATTTTACGACGAGAACAATGTATGTACACAAAAATTGAATTAGCCGACGACAACAAGCAAGAGGTGTTCACTCTTCGACGGGTAGAGACTAATTAGTTTTGGGAACGAAGGACAGTTTTCGGGACTCGAGGGTTCTAAGATTTTAGGATTTCTAGGTAAGTGGAACACATGTTAGAATATCGGAGTGGCGCAACTAGTAGGATACAGTCCACTACAAAATAAATTTAAACTACAACGCGAATCCTAAACTTTAAATAATACACGCTACACACAAACAAAATATTAATTAAAACTACAACTAACAGTGATAGTACTTAAATTTATAGATAAATATACATTTTGCAATGAATATAATTTTATAATTCAGTTGTGTTTCATTTTTCTTTTGTATCTCTTGGTAAAAGCGGAATTTAGGGTTAGGTGGAAGAACAGGTTCGCAGCCTCGCGAATCTGAATCTCGCCCGCGTTAATAATAGTTTATTATTATATGAGCGATTATGACAGCCATTATTCACGAAGATGACTTTTGCGCCACAAGCCGAAGGCGCGTGGCGCAAGTCATCTGAGTGAATAATGGCCATAATCGCGAATATAATACGATATTTTATCTACTCCTATGCAATAGGAGTCTTGTGTCCATATTTCCGAACTATGACATTTGTGACAGCTGTTAACTTCAAAAGTCATTTAATAATAAGAATGAATTTTGTGATTGGCTACAACCTATTGAATAATGAAAATAGAATTTTCTGATTGGTTGCAACTTACAAACTATTGAATAATGAAAATAGAATGTTATGATTGGCTGCAAACTGTGAATTATAAATCATAATTAATGGCCATTGTACAGTAGGAGTAGATAAATAAATTAACTGTATTATTTTGATTGTATAATGTGTGACAAATAAAGGCTGTTTTTATTATTATTATTACTTCATTTCCTCTAATGTGGCCTCCCTGAGTTCTGTTCTGGATGGATCAGAGTATTTTGCTCTTGAAAGTCGAATCTTCTTGTTTGTCCAGTGAATTACTTGTTCTATCATTTCTGCGGTGAAAATAGAGCTCCAGGCATTTACAGGATTCATATTTCTCGCTGCATATCAGGAAGTTGGTATTTTAATGATATTGTGTGCTGGAGTCCTTACTTTTCTAACTGGAACAGTTACTGACCATTTAAACCTGTTCCTTCCATAGTAGTACTTTGGTTGTAAAGTACCTTCAACTTCATCCTCACTTGTAATATCAGGTTCTTCATCTGCAGATTGACCGAAGTCGACGTCACATTGAAGGACAGGTTCTTCATCTGCAGCTTGATCGAAGTCGATATCATGCTGAAGGTCAAGTTCATCATCTGCAGATTGAACGGAGTCGGTGTCATGCTCACTTTCGACAAAATCGGCATCCTCTTCATCTGATAATTCTACATCACTGTCCAGAGAGTCAAACATACGTAAAACTTTATCTTCAAAATTAGGATCATCATATCTTACACATTTTGGAGCAGAAGGCTTATGCATTTTTAGCTGCAGAACAAAAAATACGACTAAATAAAAAAAAAGTTAAACACCATTTTGTAACGTACCTGCCGTCGTGACGTCCCGAGGACCACGATCACTCTGTAACGTAAAAATAGAAAATAGAAGCGCACCAACACTAACGACCCGTGGTTAAAGTTATACTGATTGGAAGGTACCGAGACGCACGGCTCAAAATTTTAAATAATGGTGGGGGTACAGACCGAAATGCTTTGGCTTGGGTCCTAGGGACGTTACGACGCCAATTAAGGGTTAAGGCTAGTTAAAATTAAATGTGTTAATTAATTGCACACATAAAATGGTTGAATGGCCCTTTCTTAGTATTTTATTTAACTGCAATATTATTTAATTCACAACCTCGTAAATTGACATTTAACACATAAATTTGCTTGTGCCATAAAGCGATTATTTGACGTTCTAAAAGTGATTATCGGCAATGAAGCATCACTTATAATAATGCAGAAGACTAAAAGCCGTGTTTACACAACTAAAAGTACCATGGTTGCATTCCACCATTTCTATTTTCGGGTTTTTGTAAACAAACTTTCCTTAACTTTTAATAGCGATATTATCAGAGAAAATAATTATTTATTTTGCCTATTTCTTGTGTTTTTTAAAACTATTGACTCAGCTTCGAAGGCAAGTCCACTTTGGTTAATTTTCATATCTGCTTACTGAACGCTGCCAAGCAACCAAGCAACGAAATCCAAGCCGTACGTTTCTAGCATAGTGTAAAAGCGACCCCAACGTTAACGCTACATAACCTATATTTCTGCAAATTTTTATGCTTGGCCTCTTCGCCCAGTAAAATGAAACAAGCTGGTAAATCATACGACAACAGCAGCAAATCAAAAAACTTCATGCAGAAAAAGCCATCCATGAATGCAAGTGGGCGAAAGAAGTAACTCGTACTTTGAATAAACAAAAACGCATGTATAGTGTGCATTGAGCATTGTTCTTTTATATTTCCGACTCAAGTTTAACCTACAGTTAGTAATGAAGATGTTAAGAAATTCCTAGAAGATAATCGAATCACGGTGCGCTCCTGCGAATTCCTTAAACCCAACAGGTAAATCATGCTGTTATGGCAACTTATGACCGATGTGATCAACGACGACGACAGCTAAAAATGTTGTATTTTAGGTTCCGAGCTAGATATGAGCATGTCCATCGAAGAATGCCGCAAACTCGAAAATGATACTAATAAGCAAGCAAATTCTGCTGCGTGGTACCAATACAGAGCTGGTCGAATTACGGCTTCAAAATTTAAAGGCGTTCACAGAACAAAACTGGAAAAACCATCCCTGTCCTTGATACGTTCAGTATGTTATCCCTTAGCAACTCGCTTCAAGACGACGGCTACAGTTTATGGTTGTGAACATGAAAAGAAAGCGCTACAAGCTTACACTAATAAGACGGAGAAAACCCACATACATTTTGGTAGCAAACAATAGGTCTATGTCTAAACCGACAGTACCCACAGATTGGGGCATCTCCGGATGGATATGCCATCTACGAGTGCTGGTCCAAGTTCAAATGACATCCCCATAGACATGCGAGCTATAGGTGTTGGTTCAATTTCCAGTGACATTGTAATAGGCACCGATGATGAAGAGGTTTGTATTTTTGTGAATTATATGTTACAATGTTATGTACCTTTTTTGATTATGAATTGCAGCTATGGTGTCACTGTAGGAAACCAGACGACGGCGAACAAATGGTAAAATATTCTGACAGAAAATGTAGAATAAAATTGTACCATTCAGCATGCCTACAATTAAAAAAAAATCCTAAAGGAAAGTAGTTATGTGAACTCTGTAAATAAAATAGAATTATTTTGTGTAAATATTTTGATTGTTTATGTACATTAAATAGCTTCTAAATATTTTTTATACTTTATGCATTAAAATTATTTTTCTTACTTAATTTAGACATTAATTATTCTTTTATGTTGTGTAGACAGCATGTGTAATTTTATTGATTGTTAATGTAACGGTACTATTTTAGTATTTTACAGTAGAAGTCCGTTAGGATAGCCTTTACTGCCGAGCCAGAGAATTTGTGAGACGAGCTCGAAGAGCGAGTCGAATAATACTGGCGAGGCAATAAAGGCCCTAACGGACGCGTATTGTACAACAGTTTTTGTAATACCTACATACAATTCGGTCATATCTATATTTTTCTAATTTATTTTCATCAAAACACTAGGTTTGTGTAATGACATTTTAGAATGATTGAGAGTGCGTAGAACGTTGCAACTGTTGTTTATAAATGTCATTTATTTCCAATTTTGTGTATGGCTATAAGCAGTTTTAAGTTGTAACCAGCTCGTAACTTATGACATCTGTAGAAAATGATGAAGATATTCCTAAAGACGTTAAGATTGTGAATGAGCAAGTTATTTTAGCGTATGTTCAGGAGTTATAGCAGTCTTTTGCGCTTTCTTCTATGTGGAGTTGAAGGCTTGGTTGCTGCTGGATTTATGTGACAAACGTCACTTTGACGTTCGGCATACAATTTAGCAGGCCGTGGTCTTTACGGAAACTTTTTACGGCGGGCCGTAAAGAGGTTGCTTACGCAGTAGTAAATAGTCCTTAAAGAAATATTTAACAAGTAGGTATTACAAAAAATAATGTTATGTCCTACCAGTACATTAATGGTTATTTAATCAACAAGTGTGTTAATAAAGGTGATTAATAATCGAGAGATTTTAACGCGTGAGCGAGTGGAGCGAGCGAACGCGTTAATGAGCGAGATTATTAATCACCGATTAACATAAGAGTTGGTTACAAGACTTTTCCGTCAATCGTACGTTTATTAAAATCCATCAAAAATATTTATTAGTTTTGACATTTCAGATACATTTGACGTTTAGTACGTATGGTTGCCGCTGCCGGAGCAATTTTGCGGCAATTAAAATACTTGGCGGTTGGAAATCCACCTCTGTTGCCGAAGGATACATTGAGAACTCGATAGGTATAAAATACAAACTGCCACAAAGATATTGAGCGAAGCGTTTTCTAATGTAAATATTTATATTAATAAATCCACGGAATAATTTAACCTTTAGTTTTGACATTTCAGATACATTTGACGTTTAGTACGTATGGTTGCCTATATAAAATCATTGCGAAAACGGGTCTATTAATGCATGATTTTTTAGACAAAATCATGCATTAATGAGTCGATATATAAACGATTGACGGAAATTAAAATTAATGACTCTATTTTAAGGTATCTTAGATACAAAATAACGCTCCAGGGCAATTATTTTCTTCATAAGAACACTAGGGTTATTATGAAAAATTAACAGTATTTGTTTCCATGGATACAACCTTTATTTCAAAAATTATGCACCACTGTCACAATGAAAATTAATGACAGCTCATCTAATGTCACAAATCTAACTTAGATCAGCTAACTAGATCAATCTTAAATACCATAGCATAGTAATTATATGAATTGAATATGAATATGAATTAGGTAAGAAAATTGGTAGGACATAAAACCTTGAAGGCACCACAGGCATTATGAGCTAAGAGCCCGCGATTGTTGTACACACCTCGGGCCAAAGCCCTCGGTTAGTACACTAACAATCTTGGGCTCTTATTTTACTCATATTGCCCCTTGGTACCTTAATAACTATTTGGTATGTGATATTCTAATTTTGCTTTTTATTAATTGGCCACATGCAGAAAAAGATAATCAAATAATTCTACATAATAAATGGTGGTGGATAGTATTAACGTTAGATCCTTAAGTAAGTAAGTAAGTATCGTTTATTGTCAACAGATCAACTACAAAAGTGACATGGACATTGTCAGATAAAAGTAATACCTAATGTAGTACAATATTGTGGTAGTCATAAAAACACTTTTTAATTAAAATGGATTTAAGTTAAATTTATCGATTTTATATGATTTAATATATATCGGTAGCGAATTGTAGATTTTAATACAATTATAAATGGGGGACTTTTTAAATTCAGCAGTCCGACGCCTAGGTATGGCTAACAGGTCACCATGTCTGGTGGGATATTGATGAGTATTGTTACTCGTTGAAAAATAATGCATATGTTGCTGCGCAAATACTGCTAATTTGAAAACTAAGTTTATTTGTTCCCTCCAGTCGAGATTAGAATCGATACATATGCCTAGATAAGCGCACAATTGGGAATTATATGGAATACCCTTTATATTATTCAAGGCATTAAAGTTCACACAAACAGTTTTGTTCATGTTGAGTACAAGTTGATTTTTTAAGCACCAGTTTTGAACTCCAGGTGACAAATTTCAATTTTATAAGTGAGTTCCTTTACGGTATCGGCAGATACAGTGAAGGCTGTGTCGTCAGCGAAGCTAACGATTTGCGCGCATGTAACATGTAAGGGCAAATCGGTAACATACAATAGATACAGCAAGGGGCCTAATACCGAGCCCTGAACAACATCTAAGTTTATACGGACAGTGGTGGACGTTACATCATTAATTTTAACAAACAGTTTTCTGTTAGTAAGAAAAGATATCAGCCACATAAGAAGTGGGCCCCGAATGCCTAAGGAACATAACTTTTTTCTAATGCATTCCACATTCACAGTGTCGAATGCACGCGATATGTCGAAAAATATTGATGCAACAAATTTACCATTATCCAGTTGCTGATAAACATAGCGGAGCAGGCTAAAACGAGCAGTTTCTGTAGATCTGAGCTGTCTGAAGCCGTGTTGTGTATCGGAGAACAGATTGTATAGTCAAAATTATACCCATTCGGAGTCACGTGACCTTTGTCTGTCACTGTTCATCTTTAGTAAAATAGATGAAATGGAAGAAATTTGAAAAAAGGCATGTCGATTCATAAAATTAATTTTAAAAATTTGACGTTTCTAATCTGTCAGATTATATTTTTCGTGTAAGTTATTGAGATAAGGGTAATAAAACCTAAAATTGTCGAGCCGAAAACTGGAAATTAAAAGAAACCATCGAACATGCGGTATAACGAGCAGTCACAACAATTAATTTGAATATTATGCATTGTTTTTTATGAAGAGTACAATATTAATAAAAGTAAATCAACAGTTTCACCCTCCAACGCTGTACTCATAACATTCCTAGATATGTTAATAGCTATTAATTTCATATAAGAGAATAAACCCGTAGCAACCTTGTTTTAGAAGTAGGCATATGTCAGGATAAGCTACAAAACGGAACGTCATTTATTTCCCTAAAATTGCATTTTTAAGAATCGACATACGTAAAATTACTAGATTATCACGTGACTCCGAATGGATATAAATTTGACTATATGTATTCAGGAACGATACCATTCGATTTGCCACAACTTTTTCGCACACTTTGGAAAAGACACTCAGAACTGATAATTAACTCATTTTTTAATTAATTTCGGTGTGTTAAGTGCCACTTTTTTTCACTCAGTGAAAAAAAGTGACACTTTGCTTTTAATTTAGGAATGAACGATTCTAATTGGACGTTTCCTTAGTTACCAATCGACGTTTCCTTAGTTACCAGAACTGACCAACGCACTTGACTAAAATGAAGGCAAATACAATTCTATACAAAATAGGCTTGGATTGGAGTGTTTAATGAAATTTTAAAAAATCTTATAGACAACTCGTGTTAGCGTGCTTATTTTTCAAGCGTGTGGAATATTAAACTTGGCTGCGCCTCGTTTAATAACCCTCCACACTTGTGAAAAAAAGTTGCACTTGTAACACTTGTGGTCTAAATAACTATTAATACTTTTGTAGATATTATTAATATTATTATTAAAGTAAAAATAATTAGATTAACTTTGTTAATAAGATTTATTTCATAATTATACAATTATAGGAGGGCATAAATTTACGAGGGCACAAGAAACTGTTAATATCTGATCTACCACAGCAACATCGTCAGTTTTCTTTTTCGCCAGGAACATGGGCATCGTTTCGTGAAGAACTGTATTTTTTTGACGAAGGACTCCAATATTGCGTTTGACGTGTATTCTGAAAAAAAGATATAGGTAGTTAAGATAATTATTGTAATAATATACTTGCACTACCTCAAGCTTGCTATATTCCTGGTTGATTCTATATCCCTTGGATCGAGCTGCCGTATCCCTTTTAGAAAAGCAGGCGTAATCATTGTGGCCATATGTAGTCCTAGGGAGTCTTTTATTAAAAAGCCACGATCTGTCAATACAAAATCTCCTGGCAAGAGATTGCAAGAGATTGTTTAAAATCCCACAATCCTCGGTTAGACCTTTATCGCTTATTCTGCCACCATATCCATGTGATATAAATGATATTGATCCAGGAGGAGTGATGCCTATTAGTACCTTTACCGTATTATGTTGTTTGTACGTAGACCATGTAGTACATTGCTACTTGATTTTTCCACTCTCATCTCAAAACAATCGATTATAACTGAAATCTTGTTGCCAAATGCTACCTTGAAGCATTCTGGCATTGATTTAATCACCTGATCTCGTTCAGGCCAAATAATAAAAATTTTCATCCGATGATACATAATATTCAATGTGGTATAAAATATTCTGGAAATTGTTTGTACGCTGACGTTAAACATGTATGCCAATAAACTAAAATCTAAATTTAATCTAAGTTTTATCACCGTTATCAAAAATGTGCCTCTAAGCGTGTTTTACGTACTGAATTAGGAATAAATATATATAATTAAATGTGAACTGTATATATTGTATGTATTTGGTGTAGCATTTGCCATATAGTAGACGTGTGTAAAAGAATTTTTTTTTGTAATGTCAAATAAAGTATATCTATCTAACACGCAAAACTTTATATGCGCGCGGGCTACAGCGTCATTCTTCCATGCTCACGTAAAACTTTTACATTCGCTGAAAAATTCTCACTTTTTTAAACTTGTAGAACAATCTACTATTAATTCACTAGCGATTTAAGAAGAAAATTAACTTGCTAGCATATAAACATTATAAACAGTTACTGATGGAAACTATTATAGAGATAATAATAATAATGGCAGTTTAAAATGACAAAGAAATAATAATTAATCGAGTTATTTAACAATAACAGTAACGGCGTAACTGGAGACTTGAGTTACCACATTTATATTTTTATGACGCTCAACGCCTCAACGGCTTAAACCTGAAAAGAAACACAGATTGCAGGCAGCTGAAAATTATTTCGGTGGCGCAAATAATTCTCACATATAATCTCATAAGAGCATTAATTCTTTCCGCCATTTTTGTTACTGCGTTCCAACAACGTCGTATTAATTAGGACGCCTTCCAGAGGCAAGCGTTTCCTTTCCAGAGACTTTCCATTTGAAAATTTTTTTTTTGAACTTTTCCTTACTGCCAATCTCTAGCGAGCTTTTAAAACTTTCTTTAGTGCAACAAAAGTTATTAAATTCGTTGTACATTTTAAATGCGGCATATGCCGCGGGTTTCAGCTAGTGTTAATTATATTTTATTTAAAATGATCTTCCATTTTAAGACCATATCAATATAGGTACATCTATAGTATGTATCGTATGTTGTATACACAGTTGAATTTATTTTCACATTAGTAGTTGGTCAGCTTAAACACCCGCGTTCAATGTATTTTATTGCTATTCTACCTTGGCTATTGTTCTCGAACATATAACAACATCTGTATTTAGAAATGTAGCTATACGTGATGGACCTGGAATATCAAATCTATTTACGAGTATCAACTAAATGTATTCAATAAATGTTCTTTCTACAGCTAGAACAGTAATTGACCGCAGTTCCTATTTGTGGAGTGGCAGTAACAATAATTTGGTATGGAAGCACAACTTTAAGAAGAAACAAAAAAACCTGTTGTTTTCATTTAATTTCAGTGTCTATTTTTCAAGCATTTGGTACACAAATCCTTAGCGAAGCGTAAAATCGATCCAATCCACAAGTTGTTGAACGATTTTTGTTAGAATTCAGCCCTACTGAAGCATGTATTAAAGGTACATAAATTAATAACAGCATTGATCAAACATCCCTACCAGTATCAGTTTCTTATCGAGGTTATTACCAAGCTTATTTATCTGCTTAAAAATGCAACCGCTAATCGAGCAGAAGACTGACAGAATTCCGAACAAAAGGAAGTCTCCGTGCATTCTACTCCAACGCAGGATAAATCGAAACCTTTTAAAGATTGTTACGTTCAAAACGAGTGCATGTTGTATAACATCCTCCAGAACCGAATCTTCGGTTCTTCAATAATTCATAACTTATTCCCCATGCAATTTGCAAACGAGCCGTTGTTTTTATGTTCGATAAAAGAAGTAAGGGGCAGTTTGATTAAAATTCCTGGCAGGCCGTGGGGCACAAACTTAAAAGCAACAATAGAAATAAAAGAAAAACAGATTAACCTACGAAGTTTCTCATGCTCCGAGTTAGCTCTGCGAATCCTTTCAGGGTACAATGAAAATAGCTTCAGCTAGAGAAAGTTTTCCGCTCGATTCGAATTTTCTAATTTGACTTGTTTCGCGGAAAGCGCGCTGATTGGCTCGCTATACAGAGTGACGAAAAGGTTCCAACTTTGGCTCGAGAAAAGCGTTTAGAATATCTGATCGAGGCTTAGCCCTGCAGCTGTCTGGAAAAATAGAAGCCAACTATTTTGCTCCATCAGCTAAACTCTTACAAAGTTGACGCACGTAGAGCAGCCGCATTTAATTAAGTGATTGGGTGTGCTGCGTTAATCTATTGTGTTTTAACTCTATGGGACTTGAGGGTAAGCACTCAGGGTAGACAATCACCCCACACGAGCCAAGTTCACCCCACGGAAGAGTTATATCGATCTTATGTCTTACCCAGAGCACTGATAGGGTTACCCCACGTTTTTTTCTTCCCTACGTTATATTCAAATAAAAAAGAGTTCGCGCTGTGTATGCAACGCAGTCAGACTTTGAGTCACCACTGTGTTTAATTAGGGCGCTTTATAATCCCTTGATTTATCTTTATGGTTTGCTATAATTAAGATCTTTATTTTGATGAGGATTGGCGAAATTTTAAGTTACATTTTGCTCCCCGGAATTTTAACGAGAACCTAAAATTTTAATTGCTATACTGCCTTAATTTAACAAAATAAAGAAGATTTTAATCATTTGTTCGTTTTAAAATGCACTATAATGGTTTTAAATGATAAGATTGGCTAATCTAACATTTCAATAGTAGCGGTTTATCATCTTAAAATTCAATATAATGTAGGGTAAATGTTAAATATATGATCATTCTTTCAGGAAGTTGATTAATTTCATCCGTTCTAAAAAATTGCATTTTTAACTTCTTCAAGACTTAAGCGAACTAATAAGTTAGTTGTTTGAATTTATTTTAATAATTGTATTTATTATTAATCGTTTAAAATACTCAATGTCAAAAACTTTACAAATGTGTTTGTTCCGAATTATAGTTGTAGTTGATGACGTATTATACAGAGTGAGTGGTTTTTCGTTATCACTATAGGGATCTCGGAAACCGTAAAAGATAGAAGGTTGGTTAAATGGAGAAAGAATTGCAGTTTTATGAGCTTATTCGAGATGTGCTTTTGTTTCTTTGAAAAAATCCAAGTCCTACTAGATACAAGCAAAATATTAAAATTACCTAATTTCTTAAAGTTCTTAAAAATAGTAAGAATAAAAGTTTTAGCTATTTTTAGGGTGTTTATCTTACACTTATTAATTTCCTTCTAGCTTTCATAGTTTTTGTTTTCGTCATTTTCTTATTACGAAAATTATTATAAAAGAATTATTTGTCAAAATAGGTATAACAAACCTTATGTCATTTTAAGCGGGAAAGTGAGCTCTTTTTAGAAATGTCTAAGCCAACTATGATTGATATTTAAAAATATGCAACTTAATGTTATAACTCAAAAACTATGAAAGCTAGAAGAAAACTAAAACTGTAAGATAAACACCGTAAAAATAGCTAAAACTTATTATTTTTTTTCTATTTTCAATAATAACGGCGCTAGACGGACTTTAAGAAATTAAGTAATTTTAATATTTTGCTTGTATCGAGTAGGCGTTGGATTTTTTCAAAGAAACAAAAGCACATCTCGAATAAGCTCATAAAACTGCAATTCTTTCTCCATTTAACCAACCTTCTATCTTTCACGGTTTAGGAGATCCCTATAGTGATAATGAAAAAAAAAACTCACCCTGTATATAGTTGTAGATGTTTTTATTTTAAAATGGAAATTTTGGATTTATTATACGAATTTGTTGAATGTTTATGTGACTCTAATTTAAAATATTTTTTCAGGACCGAGTAAATATATATTCAGTGTCTTAATTATTATATTTGTATCTTCTATTTCCATTTACTAACATTCTAAGCGTGTAATTACTAGTTTAAAAACAAAATAGTGTGATGGATTTTCTTTTGTGTGTGAAATGACGATGTCCTTATAATTCACACATACAGGATGCCCAATTTATATCTATTGAATTGGTAACATTCTTATTAGGAAACATATAAGATTGGTTAAGTTTCCAAAGCTGAACAAAATTTGAAGACCATATTAAAATGTTCTAGGATACTGAAAATGGATGTATTTTTAATGTGAAAGAATTCCAAAGCTATGCACTCCAGTTTAGAACTAAAAATAGTTCTTCTTTTCTAGAATTCTACGAAATTATAAAAATATTATGGCATTCTCGATTCTCGATAAAAACACACACATATAAACATAAGTAAAAAAAATATGACATTTTCTTTCTTCTCATTCAGACTTTTTCTGGTGTAACTTTTCTCAGTTGTTCTTATTGTGTGCCCCACGCAGTTCCACATCTGCTTTGCTGCGTTCTGTATTACATCTGTTACTTTTGCAAGTTGGCGTATCCATTTATACGAAACACTTTACATTGATAATATTAGAAAAAATCTATCTAATGAGCTAAGAACCAACTATGACTTCCATTTGAAGAAAAACAAGTTTTTGTTAGTTTTATTGAGTTCTACGAATAAAAATCTAGCAGCACCCATTTTGATTGTTGTCTTGTGTTTGTGGTTATAGAATTACTAGCTTTTAAATTTAAACTGGGGATTTGATAGATTTTTATTGAAATTCTGTGCGACTGTTCTAATTCTGTATGTTTCGTAATAAAAAGTTTAGGTAAATAATGGGCACATTGTATACAGTCAGTAATTGTAAGTACATTTTATTGTTTTAGAACTTGTATTAAGCCAAAACATCTCAGATTATGAGACTATAAACAGAAACTCGGTTAATATTAGAACATTAATTGTTATATCTCAATTCCATTAATCTTTTCTTTGTTAAATTAACTTACTGTTCTGAATTTTGCAATTGTTATAGTAGCTTTGTACATAATATATTTGAATATCGTGCCTCTGAGAGCTTTTCTAAAATTTTATTTACTGAGTAATAGTTTGAAAAATCCTAGTAACTGGGACACATTTTTTTTTGTTTTTATTAAAAGTTAAGTTCACATTTTCAGAGCGTTTTTAAAATTTTTTGGACACCTTAATTTAATATTTCACCTTATTTCTGTAAATCTCTTAATTAACTAAAGCACTCGTGATAGTATTTTAAATTGTACCTAGAAAAAAATGTTTAGAACTTGTTTTATTTACAATGATTTAGTTGAAAAAAGCAGTAAAATGACAAAGGTTACACTGTTTTTTATGATTAATAGTATTTAGTTACTTAAATTTATTGAACCCTAATTGCAATTTAAGACCAATTTTTATTCTCGAATTGAAGCAGGAACTTTTAATTCTCCCAAGTAAGAAAAGTACGTTATACAAGTGAAATTAATTTAGGTTGCCGCTCCTGACCAAAGAACGATCTGCTAGAAATGAACTTTCTACAGTGCGACATTATAGTGCTAAAGTTATATAAAATAAGAAGTTAGCCAACAAGAGAAGTTTTAATACTTACTGTGAGTGCATCGACCTAACACACCTAAAAGTAATATGATTGCGTGTGGTACGCAGAAAATGGGTTTAAGCGAGTGTTGCATTAATGTGTGCTTTGATTAATAACATTATGACATATGAAATCCGGGAAATTTTTAATTAATTCTTTTTTGCTTGAACTTTCCTTTATATAAGTACGCTATTCGAATACCGTGTAAATGCATTTTAAACATATGCAACTATAAAATTACTAGTTAAATAACTTACGTTTTTTATTGTCTAAAAGTAGTACAATTTATTGTACACAAGTATTACAGCAGTTTTTTGAAAGATAAAAATGTAAATGGAGAAAGGTAAATAATAAAAGTAATTAGAAATATGCAGCTCACGTGTATTTTTTTTTAAGTTAGAAACATTTCACTAAAACCGCAAGCTTTAGTATTTTAAAGGTTTTTGTTTCTCTGTTCGAATCAATTGTTGGTTTTTGTTATTGTAACAGAGCGTACTATACTTAACAAATCCATATACTTCTAAAATGTTGCTTATACAGGGTGTCTCTGAAATGTGTGTACATCACTTAACCACAGATTCCTGGGCTCAAAATAAGACGATTTAACCCAACTTACCTATATCCAAAAGTGCTTCGTTTAGCCAGTATTATGATTCAAAGTTCAAAACAAATTTTTTTATTTTGCTTATAACAAAAGAACGATGTTGTCGATTTTGATAATATTTGGTATTGCACTCCTTACAGATGTAGGTCATCTTTTAAGGTGATATTAGTTATTATCAGTGGACCATTAGTGTACGAAACACAGGTAACCCGGCATAAACCAGTCAAAAACTTTTTAATGTTAAGGCCAATAACTTTCCAAAAAATAGTTTCAGAAAGAGACATTCAATAGTAATCTTTTTTGTTACTTGTCAATTGATGATATCTTTTAAGGTTTAGACACAAAAAAATAAAATCTGAGGGACCGCGCACTGCATTTCTTAAAACAGATATTATCTAGCAGTCTGGTATTCTAAGAAATAAATGACGATAAGGCATTTTGTTATGATGTTTATTAGTGACAAGTATGTACTTTATTAGATCTACAGTAAATGCTCAATGTGACCACCATCTTCCTGGAAAGGTTGATTCAACGCAAAAAATTGAACTGTACTCGTTGTAACATTTCTGCATCATTCTTAATGGACTGTGAAGTGTTCTGTATTCTGGCCGAAAGTTCGTCCTGTGTGTTTATAGGACGAGAATACACTTTGCTCTTTAGAGCTCCCCACACAAAAGAATCGCAAATATTCAAATCTGGAGAACGAGGTGCCCATTTTGCAGGAGCATCAGCTCCTCTGCCTATCCATTTGTTAGGAAACTGTACATGAAGATGATTCCGAACGTTCAATGTAAAATGAGGTGGTGCTCCATCGTGTAGAAACCACATGTCGCGTCTAAGATTTAACGGCAAGTGTTCCAATAAATCGGGTAAGGTATTTACAAGGAAGTGTAAATAATTTTCTCCATTTAAACGATTTGGTAAAATGACAGGGCCTAAGATGAAACTGCCGATTATTCCTATCCATACATTTATTCTAAACTCATGTTGAAAGTGGCGTTGCTTGATGACATGTGGATTTTCATCTGCATACACATGTTCGTTGTGCAAATTTGTCATACCCCTCCTTGTGTAACACGCCTCATCAGTAAAGAGAATTTTGCTATTAAAATTGACATCTTCAGCTTTTCTTTCTTGAATGAACCTACAAAACTCAAGACGTGCGATGGTATCAGCTGGCAAAAGCTCCTGGACGTTTTGTACATGGTAAGGATGTAGCAATTGTTCTTTAAGAACTCTATGAGCAACATCCTTCGAAACGCCTGTTTGCCATGCTAAGCATCGACTACTTACTTCTGGATTTTCTTCTACTATTTCCAGAATTTCTTCTTCTACCCTGGGTGTGCAAATTGTACGAGCACGTCCACGATCAGCTGTGATCGGTGCAAATTTTCCCGTTTCGCGAAGGCGTCTTTCAATGTTTGCAAAAGTTTGATGATTGGGCACGCGACGATTTGGAAACCTTTCGTTGTACACTCTAGCACTTCTGCGACAATTTCCTTCGCAATATCCTAAAACCATCACCATATCCGTTTGCTCAGCGTAAGTGTATTTTACAGCCATTACTACGTAAATAACAAAGAATATGTATTAACTGCTAAAAATCACTAGCTAACACCAACAGCAATTTGAGACGCTTCACAATTGATAAACAATAGCTACTGTCATTAAAAGTACACATACTTGTCACTAATAAATATCATAACAAAATGCCTTATCGTCATTTATTTCTTAGAATACCAGACTGCTAGATAATATCTGTTTTAAGAAATGCAGTGCGCGGTCCCTCAGATTTTATTTTTTTGTGTCTAAACCTTAAAAGATATCATCAATTAACAAGTAACAAAAAAGATTACTATTGAATGTCTCTTTCTGAAACTATTTTTTGGAAAGTTATTGGCCTTAACATTAAAAAGTGTTTGACTGGTTTATGCCGGGTTACCTGTGTTTCGTACACTAATGGTCCACTGATAATAACTAATATCACCTTAAAAGATGACCTACATCTGTAAGGAGTGCAATACCAAATATCATCGAAATCGACAACATCGTTCTTTTGTTATAAGCAAAATAAAAAAATTTTTTTTGAACTTTGAATCATAATACTGGCTAAACGAAGCACTTTTGGATATAGGTAAGTTGGGTTAAATCGTCTTATTTTGAGCCCAGGAATCTGTGGTTAAGTGATGTACACACATTTCAGAGACACCCTGTATATTTGATTTGTTTACGGTATTATTTAGCCTTTCAGAATTACAAGTGTCTTTCACATTTATATTTCTATAAAATATAGTGCAAATAATGTTGAAAAATTGATTGTAATGATTCTAATATAATAATTTAAAAGTAATTTTTAACGAGTATTTTGCAAATGTTGAACAAAAACAGTATAGAAACTCAGCTACTGTTTACACCTGTTTTTTGTTAAGTTAAGCTTTATGAGTATTCCCAAGAGCTTAACGTTTATCTCTGAAAAAGTACAAGGGATTATCAAAGGAGGACGGGTTAGCTACAAGTTACACAGAAACATACGGTTATTGTAAACGAACATTTTAATAATAAAATAGTCATTGACATAAAAATCGTACATTTTCAGTAAGAGACATCAATTTACAACCGGGTACGTGATCACAAATGGGCGAGGGAAACCACACCATGAAAACATTCATTATGAAATACGTTAAAGACCTTACAAGATTCCCCTGCAAGTTTTTTGTACAATGATTTAAATCCAGCACGGTCCCATTCGGGTTACAGTAGTTTCCGGTATTTGGCCAACTTGTTTTCTCGAGGTTTCGGCGACTTTTTAATCTTTGGCGCCGACCACGAGCAGCTAATAGGACTAAAATTTGGGAGTAAACGGATTAAGAAGCCATGAAAAGCCGTAACCCAAATGTGGCCGTGCCCAGGATGTGAAACGAAGTGCTTCGTTAATTTGTACCTGTAATATTCGGACCCAACTGCAACGTATTGTACGAACCCCAACCATAACTCCTTACACGTAATTAAATATTTACAATATCGGAATGAGATTGTATATAATAATATCTGTCTGCTACAACTACATAGGAATCTATTAAAAATCAGTCTTGTTTAGTTGCATGTAGATTTGTTCTAGTAAGCAAAACAACCAAAAGTCAGAGGTAGACGTTTGTACCTTAGTTGCCTGAAAATTTTGCAAATGACTTATTTACAACATTAAAATTTAAATTTGGCCCTGTCGAAGATATACGAAACAACGAACATGTGGAATTTTCAACCGCAAAAAAGCATTTGCAAAATTCGGTTATACAGCAATTCTTGAACTATTTACATATAAACATTTAACAAAAGTAAACATAAATAAACGTGCCGAACATGCGCATATTCGGCAGTTTTGTTACATCCTTTGATTGTTTAATGCACACAGATACTTAAATGACAACGCTACAATTATCGTTAATCAAAATGGACAGTGATTAGACGCTGAGATAAATAAAATTACATATGCTTATATTAACTTGGTAACCCTGTTTATTATTAAGTAATAATCAATAGAAAATATCAACTTAAAACTAATAGGAAGTTGTACCCGTAGTTGACAGAAATCTATCAGCCATAAAATTAAAATGGTTAACTAAATATACAAATTGCAACTTATTTATTTTTACAAAATTTACGCAATGGCACGTTTAACTAAAATATACCGTTATAATCTTATCAAGTAAAACCATAAGTATGTCCTAGATTGGACTTTTAATATTACGGATAATTTACAATAAATAAATACAGGGTGGCTTATCTTAGGCATGGGAACCGTAAGCCAACCGTATTCTCGTTATCACCTGTGAAATACAATACAAACGTTACAACCTACATTTACTGTTAGATCAAAAAAATAATTCTTAGATTTTGTATCTGACCCTTAACAATCCAAGCAAAAATAACAATATTACCGAAAGTACAGCCACCTTTTACAATAAGTATATTAGCTAAGTATAATAATTATCAGAAAAACAGCATTCGCACATTTACATACATACACTCAGTTAGTACCGAAACAGGGACTATTTTCCCTGTTGGGAAACCGGGGCGATATGTAAGAGAACTTTTGAAATTTTTATTTACAAAAGTGCACAGTTAGTTTAAGATTGGTAGAAAGAACACATGACTGCAATAAATTTGCCCCAAAGTTTTCCATGCAAAAGATAAATAAATCACCGAAGAGTAAACTAATTGATACGAGAAGATAATAAGAATAAGCGTATTAAATATTTATTTTCTAATTGTGATTTTTAATTGTTTGATCCCCAGAGAGTTACAATTTTAGATTTAACAATGAAGAATGATAATTATCGAGTAACAAACGACGTCCGGGATTGGACCGTGTCATGATTGAGCTTGAAGAACTCAATCATGACACGGTCCAATCCCGGAAGTCGTTTGTTACTTAATGACAATGGCCGTGAAAGCTTCAGAAATCATCTAATAATAATTATCATCTATCGGATGTAAAATTTAAAGAGCGAACAGCAGCTTTCATTAGATATCTTTCACTTCTGCTGCTACCCTTTAGCAGTTACATCCGGTATAGTTTATTTTAGAGTATTTATTGTTTTAATAATTGGTGTGATTATATTGTTAAAAAAATATATTGAGAGTAAACACATAAATTAAATAAATATGTATACCGTTTTCCCTTATCTGTATTTGATATTTTTTTGTCTTTTAAGGTTTGTTTATTAAATGGGCGCTTTAGAAATCAAGCTACTTGACAAGTTGTACCATAAAAAATATAAAAATAAGACAATAACTGAAAGCCTGGTAGTGTCGCTTTTTATGGTTATTATCTACAAATCCGGAAACGGCTTTCAAGTTAACTTTCGCCTTTCTCACAGAAAGCAATGAATGGATTATAATTTTCAACCCGTTTTCAAACAAGTCATACGCGGTGTCGAATTGGAATTGAATCTAATAAGGGTTACAAAGCCACGGAAACTCAATGCAATCCGGTTCGCGTTTTGAAAGGTTTAAAAATCGTGAAATTGTAAACTTAGGGTTGTGAGTGGCACAATAGTTTTGATTTAAAATAAATCCGTTTGTTCTGAAACTGGAAATTACCTTCACTGTGAGAAATGGGAGGTTAAAACTTCGTTTCCTTATACTGCTAATATTTAATTTTTAGAACTAAAATTGTAAAAGTTATGTAGATTATTACAGGTTTCAGTTTTTTATTTATAGCATTTCGTTTGTTTGATAAATTTTGCATACTAGTTTGTAGAGTATGCCATGAATTATGGATAAAATTCTCTATTAAAGAAACCGGGTATTAATTTCAGCTTTAAACCGATCCTAGGGGTAAAAACTCATGACGCCCTTCAGAATTGCCACTTGAAGACCACTCAGGCAGCAAACGTGACGTTTTTAAAAATTACATCACTCACGAAAAATTCTTCAAATGATGAAAAATGGTTGTTCTCAGCAAAACAAGTGTGGGAAGAATGGTTCACTGACCGGCAGAGGATGCTGCGAATTCAGAAATTGGCCCTTCTGGCAGAAGCGCCAAGGGTCGGGCCCTTTTTAGGTAAATTCGAGGGCATCGACCGTGGTCTGCGTCCGGACGAAAAGGCGGCCCGAAGGTATCGAATTTCGGCAAATTTTGGTGATTAAAAAACTAGTTCGATGACTGACAAACTGCATATGAATGGGAACAGGATATTGAAAAAATGGTTCCAGCACAAAGGGTCTTAATTTTGGGCCTTGAATGGGGAACCGTTTACACGTTTTGAACAAGCTCAGTTCGTTTTGTACTTACCGTTGTATTTAATGATTTTTTAGATTATTACTTTGCATTTGTTCCGGTAGTTCATTAATTTTAGCAAGCTAATAGCTAATTGCAGGACAAAAAACGACGGATATCCTGCTTTTATCACGTATAATTTGTCTTAAACATACTTAACTAGTCTAATGATGAAAAATTGTACTTCATTGGTTTATATTTTTCTTATGAGACGGGAAAGATTTAGAACGTAACTGGATATATCAAGGAAGCCTGCAACCCATTCCACCTTCATTATTTCTTTAGGCGAATAGGTTAGGATTACGACGGGTGTCTAAAAATTGGGTCACGACTTTGAGAACTTTTGCTGGCACATATCTTGCATAATATGTTACATTTTGCTGAGCAATAGAGAAAAAGAATGTTTTGCTTTCACTCAGTAGGCAATAAACATAACCTCACAATAATTAAAATATGACATTTAAATCACAAATTGGAGGTTAAACGTGACAGCTCCAAATGCTACAACCTACGCCCTAAGGAACGTAACAACATTTTTGTCATGTCTTAATCAGTTTTTAGACACCTTTTAGAAAAGTTTTATACCTTGTAACATGCTCTCGCTTGTAACACAAGCCCTGTATAAATGAATCGCCCTATAGAATCATAACTTTACTAATGCAAAAACTCAAAATATAGGTGCCGTTTGAAGGTAAACTGTAAACGGCGCTTATGTGAAATTCTAAAATAGAAAGACTCCCAAAGTAACCGCAAATTTAGAAAAATGAATTGCAGAATAACATATCTATAGTAAAAGGTGCCACTTATGGCTAGGACTTAAGGACTTAACGTGGCATTTAGTTTAACCCTTGTCAATTCAGGCCGGTGCATTTAGCAGTGCCAAATGAGAGACTACAAACCCTCCAATTTATCTCTAATTTCAACGTTTTAGCCATCATTCGGCATATAGTCGGCAAAAGAAATTTCCGTAAAAGAGAAGTAGCCCAAAAGATGCATCCCTAAAATGGTGGCGGCGCAGCAGTAAACCATAAGCCAAGTCTTTACAAAGCAGAAGGCCTCGGTCGTGACATGTAAATAATAAAAATAATTTACAAGTCTGCAAAAGCAATGTGCAAAACCAGAGCGACCAGACAAAGCCTAAACAGCGGAATTTTGGAGCGGAACAGGTATAAATTGTCGAACCTTTCTGGCCATAAAAATTATGGCCGAACTGGAAATTTACCTAGATTTGCATTCTGAAACGAGTTCGAAGTATGTACAAAAATAGTTTCTAGGAAAGGAGAGCTACATGCTAACATAAAAATAGTCACCGGTTTTTATCATCCGTCCATCTGAAAGATTGCCTTTCCCTGAATCGTGACAAGGAATTTTTAGGAATGGGGGAAAAGCAACCCATGTTCAAATGCCCTGTCGCAACATTATAAATTTAGCCTACGACGAAACCTAAATGAAGTATACTACATAAAATTAGAGTATAGTTTAATATTAAGCATATATTTGGAAAATCTTTGGGCAAATGCCGTATTAAGTCATGTACACATTTAATTTAAAATATTCAGTATTCTAATTTGGTTGAAAAAGTTTTCATAATATTTTAAAAAATACCTAATGATTCTTTGCATCAGAGATTTTATTGCTAAAAATAATATTATATTATTGATATCTCAATAATCTATCTTGGTTATCGTATCCGTTTTCTAAGATGCAGAAACATATTAACTCTCATTATAATCATCAAGTGAACACTGATTATTTCAATCCTAGACTTTCTACAAACCTTGCACTTAAAATATTAAGTTACTTTAACGATTAATAAAAAAATCAATTATACCCTTACTTTACGAAATAATTGCAATAGTACATTACTTTAAAAAAAATAATTAAATGCATTTCTTATTGAAATTCCTCATAACAAATTTCGTAAAACAACTATGTTTGGCAGCTCAGAAAGGAACTCGTGTAAGAAATAGTAGTTGGGTATTCAATATTTTAAGTGCTATTGATGACTAACAATTTTTTAAGATCTTCACCGAGAACATACCCACAAATTTAATAAACATCGACATATATTAAAACTACATTCACACTTTTGTGGAGGTAGCGAGAAAGGAAGTTGCTAACATTTTGTTGCTCTTACACTCGTACATTTCGTTTTACGTTTTCTACTACAACGCTTGCACTTAAGTTATAAAACAAAAATTAGATAATTAATGTTTTGAGCTAGCGGTTACAATACCAATCCATATGTCATCTAAAATATTGCACAATAGTTGTAATGGTATCATATTATTTTTTCATTCTTAAAAAATGCGTTGAGTAGTTTTCTCGACATGATTACCGTTAATGTTGCATCAAACTACGTTGTAAATGTAGACGTGTATAACGAAATGACGAAGTGCATTTTTATTAGCGTATAGCTTAAGATGAAAGTCTAGTCTATTGTAAGAGGAACTTGCATACCACACTGTACAGAACATGCCATATTATACAAATAAAACTAAGTACAATAAAAATATATCCCTGGAATCCTTTGACAGCTACAAAAAGTTGACTTTAACATACCCGTACTTGTTATCGGAGTGGAGTAGGACTAGGAGTGAGCGAGAGGGGGTCTTCTCTGTAAGAACAACGCCGCAGAATCGTCCGGTTCGATGTCTTCGTCGTCGAGATCTTCTCTCGAACTGGGGGATCTCGAAAGAGGTGAATCCCCACTGCTGTGGGAGTGCAGACCCGTACTCATAGAGAGGTCTTCAGGCTCCGTCTGTTCAGGAAGGGCCACCCTCAGTGGCAGCCTCACCAGGGGTTCGAGAATCCTTCGAGGCCGCAGCTCCTCCTCGTGTTCATCCGAGATTTCAAGGCTGACATCTTTTTCAGCCGCCCCGCATTTGTGATGAAGGAGATGGTGCCTCCGCCTAAATCTGCTTTGGCACCTTTCGCAGGCGAAGGGTTTCTCGTTAGTGTGGATGAGTAAGTGAGCCTTCAGCTGATTTGAGTCTGAAAATCGAGCCTGGCAGTGTTCGCACACGTATGGACGCTCCCCCGTGTGCACCCTTAGGTGTCTTCTTAGATTTGCGACTTGCACGAACTGCCTATCGCAGTGATCGCAGTGATATGGACGTTCGCCCGTGTGCAATCGCATGTGGGTTTTCAGGTGGTGGTCCCTAGTGAATCGCTTGTGACACTCGGGGCATTCGAAAGGCTTTTCGCCCGTGTGCGTCCGCTCGTGGTTTTGTAAAACATGCTTGTATCCGAAGGATCTGTTGCACACCCCGCAAGTGAATTGGCGGTCCCTGTTCGAGTCCTTACTGCTGGCATCCCCCGTGCTCGAAGGCGGCGACGAGCTGGAGGTTGGGGACGCAAGAGGGATATCTTCCTCTAATTTTCTAGCAGCCTTTCGCCTCGGCGCCTTCGCATCCGAGCTGCTGCTGCTAACGACGTTGTTATTGTTATTGTGTTTTCGCGCCTTTAAGGCTGGGGAAAGTTGCTCGGTCGAAGTTGGCGGCGATGGTGGAGAGTTTGCTGGCCAAGCGGCCGCAAAGAGGCCGGGGTGGAAAAACGCTGGATTCGGGGGGATGCCCAGGCCGGACGCCGCCATTAATTGACTAGCCATTAGGATCTGAGACGGTGTAAACATTGCTGAATTTGGGAAAGACGGAAACGCGACGGATGTTAATGGATTCTTTAGCGATGTTGGCTCTTCTGGTTCGACTTTCATCGTATCTCTTCCTCCTGATAGAATATCTACAACAAAAACATTCGATAAAGTTTATTGCTTTGTCAAATTCAGTTGGATAATGGGTTTGTAATAATTTGAAAACAAATTTCTTCTCTTTTAAATAATTATGCAACAACCAAAAAGGTAAATGTCCTTATTTAGGGTAGTGATATTTAGTTCAAACAGTTAAATAGGCCTGAAACACGGCGGACCAGGGCCACCAATTATCGCTTCCGAAACTCTTTTGGAGTCTCAGGTTATACTCCTCCGTGGAGTGCAGCGTCTTAAACGTTACTTTACTTTACAGTTAAATACATTTTGGAATTGGAAAAACTCTGCATGAGTTCAACAGCTAAATCGCATTATAGTAGTCAAAATACTTATCCAAAGAGGATAATAAATTGTGATAAGGGCTTTTATTCTGAAAGCCTCTGTATTGTTATTGCTTATACTGCAGGAGGATTTTAAAATGTTTTTAAGTTAAAAATTTGTTATCTGTTCTAAACAAATGAAGTAGATATGCCTTTAAAAAGCTATGAAAATGTTCTACCGTATGATCGAAAACTTTTAACCTCTAGGGAGCTGTGGATTTTTTAAAAATTCAATTTATGTTGGCAGTGATGACTAGAAGTACTTAATAATATAACCTATACCAGGGATGAGCAACATTTTTTTACATCAGGCCAACTACAAATTTAAAAATGTTGTACGGGCCACATGTAAGAAACGTGATAATACAGACACTGAATGATGAACTCAAATTATCTCTTTATTAACAAAATAAACCTAGTATAAAAAATCTGGTGTTATACACGCACACAGGTTCCTTTTACAGTGATCTTATAATTGGCCAAACATTTGATTTTTAATTTTTAAATGTCAAAAATTTAAAAAAATTACAAATTCTACAGAAACCGTACAAAATCAAGCGTTAGTTGAAGAGACAAATTTTCTCTAAAATTTTAAGCTGAATTAAAAAATATTATAATATGCCGGGTGTTCTATTTAAAATAGAAGTTAATAAAAAAAAGAAAAAATCAAAGAAACCCATTTTAGAGGTATTCAACTGGAAAATCACCTATCTCACAACAATACACATTAAAAATATAATCAAAATTTTAAGTTAGAAAAAAAATCATAGCAACCATTTTTGAAAAAATCGAAAAAATGTGAAAAATTACAAATGTAAACACGATACTTCCGGTTATGAGATTTTTTTCAAAAGCTTGCTGTCGCATCTATATAGTACACAAAACTTGCACAGCGAGAATAATGTAAGACTATACATGGCTGAGTTATGCAAAATTAGACATACGGAATTTACTTAATGTTACCATGGTGTTTGTAAACAAAATAACAACACCGTGATTAGAGAAACTAATTGAAACTGGATTATTTCATTGTAATTTCAAAACCGACAATTATTACTAGCAAGGGTAAATTGATTAATGCTAAAATAAAGTTGCCAAAGTATAGCCTTACATTATTCACACGGTATATGATGTTTCAACGCCATACCTCTTTTCGTTTTTGAGATATTCTGTTCACACATACACAGACTGACAGACTGACTGACATACAGACCAATGAACAAAAACATGTTTTTTTTTTGGTTCAGGGGACTCTAAAACGTGAAGATCTGTTGAAAACTCAATTTAAAATTTTTGGGGTGGCTGCAATACTTCCTTTATTGTAAAAGGAAGTAAAAATTAGAGAAATAAAACACTCATTAATAGAGATACTATTTAAAAAATGACGAAAGATATATGTGGAAAACGATTATTTAATGAGAAAATGTGGCGGCCCGCACTCGGCCCGTGGGCCGCGGGTTGCTCATCCCTGCTCTAGAGGATAAAAGTTTTCGATAATAGTGTAGCTATTATATTCTACATTTATAGCAACGTGAATATTGGTTTAAAAAAAACACAACACTGATTCTATTGCTTTAATGTAGAATCAATAACCGGAATTAGTTTTTTTACGAAAATATCTCTAATTGTTCAAATGCCTTGTTTTCGATTTAAATATTAATTTTAATGCGTTGCATACTTCTAATAAAATAATTTAAGAAATATACATATTCTCCTTAGAAGTGTAAATAAGATATAAATTGTCAATGTGACTTTTACTACCACGACTGCCAACAAAAATTTTTGACAAAATAATTCCACAGCCCTCTAGAAGATAAAGAGTTTTCGATCATACTGTAGTTATTATACATTTATAGCAACGTAAATATTTGTTTAAAAAAGTCACAACACTGATTCTATTGCTTTAATATAGAATCAATAACCGGAATTAGTTATTTTACGAAAATTATCTCTAATTGTTCATATACCTTGTTTTCGATTTAAATATTAATTTTAATGAGTTGCATGTTTCTAATAAAACAATTTAAGAAATATATATATCCTTCTTAGAAGTGTAAATAATTTAAAATTCAAATGCCCTCGATCATTCTTAACATTCGATGTGATAATTGTCACTTTTAATCATTTTACTATTAACAATTACTTAAAAGCATGCAGCTGGCCACAAAGGCTTGGATTAAATTGCTCTATTAAATTTATTTAAAGCCCAATCCATCACAGCCGCTAACTGAAGTCCTTTGCGCCAAAAGTTTTAAAAAATAATTTTTATTAAGATGCGTAACTTTAGATTTACTTTTTTGGGACGTTCATGAAACTTATTCTGGTATTTCATAAATTTAACATTAAATCTAGTTACAGATAGTATGATCGTAACTACTGAAGGAGGCAACTTATTTCTATATGGTAACATGATGTTTCGTATCACCTAAAGAGCAAAGGAAATCGATATAAATCAAGGTGTAGTGTTTTAATTTCTGTTATCAAGGATAGATTTTAATAAACAAAAATATAACCTAAACAGGTTGTGGCTTACAATTGCAAGTTTTGTTTATTCAAAAGAGAAAAAACAAAACGCATGCGATATATTCATGTGAAAATCATTTTAAACCGCTGTTTTACAATTTGATAAATGTTTTTAATTGGTTTGGATCTACTAATACATAAAGTTTGGCCACGATAAAACCTTTTGTAACATTTCGAAGAGGCTATATTTTTGCTAAGTATAAATAATTAAAGTCTTGAGCAAAGGATTTCTTATTGTGATTCAGCGTTAGAACATCTTGAACCTTTATTCTTAAATTTTTCATGGAAGTGTTTTATAGGAAATACCGACACCCGTCAACTTTTTGCACATTTAGGTTCACTCCAAGCATAAACGACTTATATTTTATGATATCGTTGCCTTGCCTTACCCTGAAATATTTTGTAGACACGAGGTGTTTCGCTGATACTAATGCATTGAATAAGTTTGCAACTAAATTATTAGGTTTTCAGCTAAATATTTTTTTGGATTATAAAACTGTCACTTATAATTATAATGCACATATTAAAATGTATTGCTGTTTTTAATTATAATTTGACATTATCCAAATTCAAATCTTTCGTGCATTTATTCGATGTAATTACACAAGGTATTAATTTATACATCGATAGTCGTTTCTTTTCTAGAACTTAAAAAATAGATTCTTATTGACGGTGTAAATGTGATTTTTAGTTCTTTGTTTTTGACTACTTTAAGTTAGTTTTAAACTTTTGCTAGCTTAGAGATAATAAAATTAGATGAATATGCTTCTCAGAAATATTATGGAAATCAGATGGACATTGAAATAAATAAGATGAGTTCAGCAATGAGATATAAAGGATGTAAAAGGATGTTCTAAGCGTTTCACTCGATGGAGGGGTAGGTTACCAATGAAATTCAACAGAATATGTTTTCCCCAAGAAGTATGAGTGGATCAGGTTGTAATGAACGAAATGACTAAAATAAATAGAATTCCACTAAGGTGACGTGAAAAACAAATAGTGTAGGGCTCTCCGCAAATGTAAAGGGTGCGGAATGTTCTATAAGAGAAAATAAAAACTAATATGTGATGTCGTTTTGAGTAAACCTCCTATTATATTAAAAAAATCAATGTTTAATGATTGAAGAGCTACGTTCGGTTAGCTTAGAATAGCAAGGAAAGCTATGAATATGCTTTATCCAAATTTAGTATGAGTGGAGTGTTATAATGAAAGAGGGCAGGACGTTACAATGCATTGAGGAGTTAGGTTTAGTCATCTTAGTAATGAAGACTATACGAAGATTCTGTCATAGATATGTAGAGATAATTTTTTAATTGTAGAAAATAAATGTCATTATATAAATGTGATATAATTTGGTGCAGTCTGCTTAATAAAGACATTAACAATGCAGCAACAAATAATATCATAGTTAAATGATATTATACCTTACTAGAATAAGGTAAAATTTTATCAAGACATAGACACATTAACAAGGTTAAATATGTAGGCCGAAAATAATAAAAATATTTCATAGAAAAAAATGTAAATGAATACTGAAACAGCAACATGCTAAAATAAACGGAAGAGACAGAAGCGGAATGGAATACTTCAGTGGGCCACAAATAACCTCAAACTGGCGCTGGATATTTTTCTTTGCCAAATTCAAATATAAAATGAAACAAAACGTTGTTGATTCCTGCACCCCGTTCCAAGTGGGTGAAAATCGTCGAGTCAGTCGAATTTAATAACAGTCCAAAACCGAAAATGTATCAAGGAGACATAGGTAGCGACGTAAGGACACGCAATATCTCGGCAGTCTTTTCGTTTTGGTGTAATGTTGTATAAATAACGTGACGTTCACGATCGGGATGGTTTGGAAGATGCGCATTCTGGCGAGGCACTCGAGTGAATGTAATGGGGCACGCATCGAACCATTGAGATGTCTCCGAGCATTGTGGCCTTCTTGCAGCTATTGTGGGGTGTCTTAAGGAACACTGCGCGACATTCCGCTAGAACGACGCCGAATAAATGTATGCCATGCAGTTTGGACAGCGTATATTTGTCATGACTGGCCATTGTTGCAGTCTCGAGAGGGTGGCTCGCCTCCAGCTTTCCGGATTTCAGGATATTTTTACACATTTACTTTTCGATCCTCCTGACGAATCGAGGGGCTGCTTGTTGCTCGACAATCAAAACTCTGGCTGAGCTCTATTTCTGGAGCTTTTCCTGTCCGCGAAAGTCAATAAGAGAAACGGTTTTAGATTTTGGGTTTAATCTCTTTTCTTCATTTACTGGAACACATTTCTCAAATGTCACGATATTTTTATCACTTTCTCTCTAGGATTTATTAGCGAATCGTCGGTCGCTATAGCCAGATTTTTAGATTCGAATTGTTTTGGACATATTTTTCGAATTTGGGGGACTCCGTTTCAGTTTTCGTCTCAAAGGGTAACACGTATAGAGTTTGAAGTACGTAGCACTCACTCTTTGGAGCAACGTATTATTAAGTCATTTATAAAAAAAGCTATGAAAAAGCATTTCACCACAATAAAAAATTTAAAATATTAGTATTCGAACATTTTAGAAAAAATCTGGTGTGATACACGCACACAACTTCCTTTTACAGTGATCATATAATTAGCCAAAAATTTGATTTTAAATTTGTAAGCATTTGTCAAAATTTTTCGAAAATTACAAATTCTGCCAAAACGGTACAAAATAGAGCGTTAGTTGAAGAGACACATTTTCTCTATAATTTTAAGCTGAATTCAAAAATGTAATAATATACCGGGTGTTCTATTTAAAACGGGAGTTAACAAAAAAAAATAGAAAAAAAACAAAAGAAACCCATTTTAGAAGTATTCAAATGGAAAATCACCTATCTCACATCAATACACATTCAAAGTGTAATAAAAATGTGAATTTTAAAAAAAATCGTTAGAGCCGTTTTTGAAAAAATCGAAAAAAACTGAAAAATCACAAGAGTAAACACCTACTTCCGGTTATGCGATTTTCTTCAAAAGCTTGCTGTCACATCTACATAGTACACAAACCTTATATATGAAGTTTCAACGTCACACCTCTTTTAGTTTTTGAGATATTCTGTTCACAGACACACAGACAGACAGACACACAGACAGACAGACAGACAGACAGACAGACACACAGACCAATGAAAAAAAATATGTTTTTTGGGATCAGGGGACTCTAAAACGTGAAGATCTGTTGAAAACTCAATTTCGAATTTTTGGGGTGAATCCAATACTTCCTTTATAGTAAAAGGAAGTAAAAAGATATCTATTCCCATTACCAACGCAACAAAAAAATTATACAATACAGGTAAAAAGCCATTTGTATACATACGCAAACAAACCAATAGTTTGTTGAAGGTGGCTTTGCAATTTGGCTTCAGGAAAGTGATGAGTTGAAGACATTTCCTGAACATATTAACAGTAAAGCTCCCTCTTTCAAAATCACTCTAGAAGCAAAGAATTATATAACATAAAGATATACAAAGTTTTTACGGCAGATTCAAACTCGTTTGCTTTAATATAACATTTTCAAAAAAGGGCAAGAAGTTATAAATTTTTTTAAAGATTAATGACTATTCCGAGACACATACGGATGGATGACTCAACAATACAACCCTAATTGCACATTAGTTTCCAGGTATATCTAATAATTAGAAATATATTTGTTAGGGCGGTATTCAAAATTATTTAACAACTTTCAAAGAATTGTATATATAGGGTATAACAAAAATAGTGGGTTGGTTATGCTGAGTTATACCGGGTGTCCCAAATTCAATGTAACCCCCTTGCATTTCTGTTATTACTAACGATACTGGTTTGGTATATGGTACTTACGTTATTGTGTAAAATCGTATTAATTTACAAATATTTTGACGTTTGTGCTACTTTCGGTTTCACCGGAAGTACAACTGACTTTTTTATTTGATATAGACAGTTGCACTTTTTTTGACAGTATAGTATTCACTTTAGAATTCCCTTTCCAACGATATACCACACTTATACATTTGTTCCACAAAATACTTGAGTATTTAGATTTATTCGAAAATTCAAATTTTTAGCATAACCCCCCGTAAAGAATTTTCTTTTGAAGAGCTAGCCATTAAAAGTTATTCAGTTACAAATTGTCGATAAAATAGCGTTGTATTAGAAAGAAAAATTGTTTTTATACTAAAAATTTATAACATTCTTTAAATTGCAATTTTTAATTTTTTAAATTAAAAAAAAGTCAATTTTATTATGTAGCTACCCACTACTTTTTAATATGTATTTTGAAGCTTTAAATTTATAGTTTTTTACTATACCGAAAATACGGCAATATCTGTTTTAAGTATCTTTTAAAAAATATTCTTTGCTAAAAATTCGAATTTTCGAAAAAATCTAAATACGAAAGTATTTTGTGGAACGTATAAGTGTGGTATATTATTGGAAAGGGAATTTTAAAGTGAATACTATGCTGTCAAAAGAACTGCAACTTAATATTTCAAATTAAAAAGTCAGTTGTACTTCCGGTGAAACCGGAAGTAGCACAAACGTCAAAATCTTTGCAAATTAATACGATTTTACACAATAACGTAAGTACCATATCGTTAGTGAAGTAACAATACCTTCTATCTGACAATATTTTCAAAATTACGATTTATACAGCAATTGATTCCTAACTTTACTGCGCATAATTTCAATAGCTCCTATGTGCAGATAATTTGAAAATTTCGGCAAAACAGGAAAAAACGATACCTCCTATCTTGAAATTTTAACTTCAATACCTCCTATCTGTATAGCATTGTATGTGTCAAACGACACAAACACCTGAAGTGGCAATCAGTTTTTACCCTCTCCTGTAAAATTTAGGTAAAGGGAGATAGGAGGTATTGTTACTTCACTGACGATATACAAAATCAGTATCGTTAGTAATAACAGAAATGCAGGGGGTTACATTGGATTTGGGACACCCGGTATAGCACTCACTAAAGCAAATATAAGTCCCGTTACATATATTGCTTAAAACATGTCTTCTACGAGTTATAGTAATTTTAAGTTTAAAATCCCAATATTCGTTTTTGTCCTCTTCTTCATGGATTAGACCTCATAGCCTCTTCCGGTTTAATATGCCATCGTTTTCGAGGTCTTCCTATAGCTCGGGTTCCTTTTGGAGTGTATTCAATAGCCAGCTTCGATAGACTTTCTGGTATCATTCTGTCTATATGTTGTTTTAATTTTATCTTGTATTTGATAATTTAGTTTTGCATTGATTGTACTTTTAGCTCGTCTCTGATGTGTTCGTTAGTAAACCTGTCAACCAGCTACATTCTTTGGGTCCTCTTAAGAACCTCATTTCTGCGGATTGCATCTTCGTACAATCCCGTCTTACCATCGTCCATGTCTCACTGCCATATAGTACAGTGAGCACTGCCATTACTTTGTTAAATATTATTTACCAATTCATCTTTCAGTAGACAATATTGTTTGCGTTAAACAATACTGTTTGCTGAAAGATGAATTGGTCGTAGAAGTCCCACAGTATGGTCGTCTGACTTAAGTCCACTAGGCTTCTACGTCTGGGGATAACTGAAATTCGTATTCAATCCTACCCCAATTCACAACAAATCTGCGACAGAAAATAAAAGAAGGATAAGAGAGAGTTGATTTTTTTTAACGTGGGCAGTTCACGGAAGTCACTTCGAACATCATCTCTAAATAACTTATTTATTCAATGTTTAATGTCTCATCTGATTCAACTCGAAAGAGGAGAGTTTTAGACTGCATGCTTTTCGAAACTTCTTTTGTGATTTTAGGAAGTACTAATATGACTATGCATAGCCTGGCCACTGTTTTCGCTACACCATAATAAAGAACTCAAAAATGCATTTAATTAATAAATACCAAATTAAAATATCTAAAAGTGTTGAACTTGCCTGAAGCAACAACCACAAAATACATAGCGTATACAGTCCACTCCGTTAATTTGGATAAAGAATATAGTACAGTGAGATTCTTAAAAAATGAAATAAATTAGGTAACCGTCTGTCAAAAGTTATCAAGCAGTTCGGTTCAGTACTAGGTGCAATAAAATAAAAGGTTTCCTGTATTAACTTCATTGTATTAATTTTTTGTTGCCTTGATAGGGGAAATATACTTTACCCGAAACATTCACATTGTAATTTGTGTGTGTGTGGCGTAATACAAAAAAAAATAGAATAGTAATAAGAACACCATAAAGAAGTTTTGGAAATTTTGCTATGAAGTGTAATGTTTCTTCAATAGATTGCATTTTAAATGGTTTAATTTTTCGATTTATAACTACAATAGCGGTGCCTTTGTATGTTTTACTCATAAAATTTATTATATTTTAATAGCTATTTATTTAAAAAGTACATAACATATGACTTTATTGGACGAGTCTGTGATATGGCAGAGCGAGTTTCGCCAGCGAGGCCAATAAGTGCAAGAGTCAATAAAGCCAAATTAGGTACAAATTACAAGCTTTATGTTTGACTACTAAGATTGGAAACAATCGAGTTTATAAATTTGACATCTATTCTGTGACAAAATAGTAATATACGATACAAGTGCGTAAAGCTAGTCTTTAGTCAGGAGTGGGGTAGAGTTAAAACGCGAGTGAGCGAGCGTTTTAAGCCCCTCGGGTGACTAAAAATGCCTTACGCATGTGTATCGTACAATATTTTATCTAGGATAGAATTTAGAAAATACGATAAATATAAAAAAATATTTAAGTGTAAATTAGGATTATTAGCAACCGGTCGTAATTTTGTGTGGTAAAAAAAATTAAAACACGTTGCTACTGCCTAATGAAATCTTTTAAACACGTTGCTACTGACGACGTAGACTAATAAAAACATGTTATTAAACAGTCGTTTTACAAAATTAAAACTGCAAACTAAAAGTCAATTTTACACGCTGTCGTAGATAAAAGGCATTAAAGTACCTTGATGAATATTAACAGATTTTTCATAATGTGTATTTATGACAACATATACTCTGTTATAAATATTCATTGCCATAATACTAGTAATTAAACGCCCATTCATTTATAAGAACTGTTTCTTGTTAATGATCTAATTTGTTCGAATATGTGACGTTATGTGTACTTAATGTAACATTAACTTGACAGTGACAGTTCAGTCCAATTTACTGTATTATTATAGTACTTGTACAGTAGTCACTTTATTGAAAATTTCATATAAAAGGCTTTTATAATGCAGTCGAATATAAAATATGTTTATATAAAATTATTTATAAACTGTACTCAACAATGAATTTCGGCTGCATTATGCTCTTCAGCGTTGAGTCTTCGACCAGAGGAAAGAAAATTACGGCTTATTGCGCACACCATGTGTGAACTGCGCACAGTAAGCGATAATTCACTTTCTTTTGGCTGAAGGACAAAATATCTGTAGCTAAAATTTATCGTCAGATAACTACAATTTATAAGCAATGGCTGTGTGCGAGAACGATGCAATGTTTAAAGAAGGAGCTGAAAGCCAACATGATCTGTTGCCTGACTGACTAGGCGGAAACCTTTTTTGAGGAGGGCATAGGAAAACTCGTAATACGGTATGATAAGTGCCTTTGTCGAAATGAAGATTATGCAGATATGTAGCTGAGACATGTACTTACATATTCTATATAAAATCTGTATTGTTTTTTATTCCCACTGATCGGAGGTTGAAAAAAATAACCCTCGGAGTTAATCTTAAACTACATTATAACTACTTAAATTCAATTGTATGTACATATACTTTTGTAATTATGTTTACTTTTATGACACTATATTCTCCAAATACACAAAATGGAAATATCTCGTAATTTGGTAAATAGATATTGAATAAAAAATGATTGTAAGGCATACTAAAAAAAATTGTGACAGTTTCTGCATTATTATATTACAATGAAGAAAATGTTTTTAGTTTTGTTGTCAATGTCATTTAAAAGTTGTGTAAATAGAAACATAACCTGTGTTTATATTTTTTTATTATTTTATATTCAACAGGTACCACTTTTTGATGTAAAATAACTATCTACACATAGAGACTATATAATATGTCAAATAAACTAGTTTCAAATATGACTAATAAATTTGAGATAGTTTATATTGATATAAATACTAAGTATATGGTGATGAGACTCCCTTCATAAAAACATTATTTTAACAATTCTATACTCTACATCTCTGAGAATACACGATATGTATTTTAAGTTATTCAGAGGTTACTACTTGTATGCTTTTGATATAAAAAAAATTAATTTATTCCAAGAACAACAATATCGGATCTGCAAAAATGTGTGGTCTAGGTCATACCACATTCTACAGTGTGCATTTGTTGTAAAATAGTAAAATAATAATTAGTATCTTTAATCAAATCTCTAATACTTTTATTAGTCGATATGAGCTTTTGTGACGGGCCAATATTGAACTTCCATATCTTTCAACATAATTTCTAAAATATTTTCTTAGCAGCTATATTTAAACCGAACAGGAATTTTAATTTGCAGCTTAATTACTGAAGGCTCAAGGCAATTTGTATGTCTTCAGATTATTTGATTACCGGAAGCCCTCAACTAGTCCGGATAAAATTTCTTTCAAACTTCAGAAGAAGAAATTTAATTCTTAAAAACCACTGGTGCTTGACGGAAACTTTTATTTCAAACTAGACTACTTCCCACTTAGCTTTCTCTTTCTTTCCTTAAAGCTGGGTTAAGTATAGGATCGCTTTGAACTTTGTTTTTTGGAGACAATCTGTATGTTGTCAGTGGCTGTGCTACTATCAGATTGATTTTGATAAAACACTATGAAACAGTGGCATTTCCATATTCGCTAAAATTGTCAATCATAATAATTAATGCGTGCGCAAATGATGTTTCAGTTATCGAATATTTAATTATACATTATCGTTTTTATAATTTATAACAAAAACTTTTGTTCGTTTTTGAAATAAATTTTATGCATTTTATTTGCAGTTTTGACTGACTTTCAAAAACCAATTATTATAAGAAAGAGATGTCACCGATTCTAAAATTAAAATAATGCAATATTAGATATAGCTATTGTAAATATATTGTAATATATCGGTTTCCATTAGAAAGATAAAATTCGAGAATGAAGTGGAATCAATATATTTAAAATTATTTATGAGAATCTTCATAGATTATCTAGACCTTATGCGACAATTTTGGAATTGCGCTATAAATGTGTCTTATATAAATTACAACTTTTTTATGTGATAGAAGAAAGTTGAGTTTTTCTTAAGCTCTTACTAAATCGTTAAATTTGAAATATAATGCAGGAGTAAAGTTTAAAGTCGGAAATATATGTATATACAAACCAATTAGTAGTTATTTAACCAACAAGTGTGTTAATGAAGGCGATTAATAATCGAAACTGTTTAAAGCACGAACGAGCGATAGCGAGTGAGTGCCTTTAATAGTTGAGATTATTAATCGACCATTAACAAACAAGTTGATTACAAAATTTGTTCGTTGACCGCAAAATCTTTTTCTGTGGCGAAAAATTTGATTAATACAACTAACCTCCATGCAAAATATCATCCAAAAGTCAAAATCACAAAAACAGTTAATTAATGAAAAAGAGTGTATTAATCAAAAACAGTATATTAATGACGTCTATTAATCCATCCTTTTTTAGGAAAAATAATTCATTAATATTGAAATTAACAAGCCGTCAACGAAAAAGTAATAAATGCATTCATTTTAAAAATTTAAATATAGTCATCTAGTTTCATGGAGTTGGGAGTAGTTTAGTGACATATATTTTTATTGATGTTTTATAACATGTGAGCAAATGAAAACGAAATCAAGGTTGGCTTTGAAAACATTAAGTCATGTGGTTTATTACATTTGATGTTTTTAATTTAAATATGACGGTTATTATAATAGTCCATATCCAACATAATGTGAATTACTAATCGACATTTTTCAATTTTCAAAGCCAAGCTTGATTTAATTTTCGTTTGCTCACATGTTATTACCAGCTACTGAATTTCCTTTTGGCAGCAGTGCAAGAATCATATTGTGCTTTTTTAATATTGCAAATTTGTACATCGCAAACATAGTTGTTTGTTCCGAATAATTAATTTTAATTGTTACCTATTCCTATTGAAAAAAATTTTTGACGTGCAACAGGTTCTATTTAAAATATTCCAATATTGATAATTCTAGCAACTACTAAATCTTGTAATGTTTCTTTTTACAAGTATCAAGATTTGGTTGTAATTTATTCCTATACTAGAGCGGGCAACAGGTCCGATTTGAAAAAGTTTCTATTTCTGAAACTTTACTAATTTGGATTATTAAGCTGCCATCGCTGTAATTATGCAAAATCTTTTTTAAGACGTTCAAAGCCATCGGCATTTCTGATCCAACAAAGAGTTCTTTGGGCAAGAAATTTGCCAAAAAAATCTAAAGAAAGCCTTGAGAGCTCAAAGAAAATGCTAAATCTAATTGGGTAACGGGCTGTGATTAATTACGTTGATCAATAATTTATTTACCCTCTTAGAATAGGCTCGCCCCCTTCGCCAAGCCTTCTTCATTTAAAATCTTTAATTACCCGGTTCGAAGGAACCAGCAAGGGCCCAGATTAGATCAAGGAGCTGTATTGATGCAGTGTGAATTAAACTCACCGGAATCGAGCACGTGAGTCCGGGGCACCGGAGTCGACAGACTGAACATTCCGGGAGGGAAGGGTTATTCGGAAGACCTTGCTAATGAAGGAAGCGAAGGAGGAGATAATGGCCGAGGATAATGGCTCGCGTCTGCGCTCCTTCCAGGATAAGGCGGGGAGGAGCCGCAGGATTCATTATACGCTCCTCATTATCATTCTCATATCCGTAACTGGGAAATATGCGGAACAATAAACGACTCCTTTCCTAATTATCCGCCTAATAGGGACTTTATTTGAATTCGTACCCGTGTTTCGGTATTTATTATGCCATTTATGCGACCAAATTATGGAGCGAGAGATTAATGGGTTTATGAATTCGATGCGATTCTTGCATGCAACCGCGAGATACCGCCAACTGCGGCTTTAACTTGCTTTGCGATTTTAAGGCTTAAAATACTGCTTTTTAATATTCATTTCTTGGATATTTTCTAACCATATTTCGACAGTAAATATTGAAACTCTAAACATTATTAGTTAAAATTTCTTCCATACAAAAATACTAATATTTACCTTGTATTGATATGATATGATTACTATAAATTTTGACAGTAGCTTAGAAACTTCCCATAATAAAACTTCTATTAAGGTTGGCCTGAGGAGTTAACCACTTAAGAATAAATTCTTCCAAACTACACAATTTCATAATGAGTTCATAGAAATTAATAAAAAATACCGTAAAATGGTGTTCATGTACTAGTCTATTCTAGTTACCTTTCAATATACCAAGATAATTTTGTCAGATTTGGCAATAGGCATTTTTAACGATTTTAATATAGTTTCATTGTTTTTTAATACAATGTCAAAATAATCTCAATAGCACCTTAGCATTTTAAGATAATTTAATAATAATTTAATATTTGATAAGTAGTTCCCCGCTGTTGAGTCCGTTTAAACTTTACTGGCGTATATCAAAGGAATATAGTAACCTTAATGGGTCTAATTATAGATTAGTTGTTATATCAAATAAATTGTAATACAATTAATTATTTTTTTATAATAAACTCGTTCAGTTAATTTGACGGTTTAATGAACTTATTCGCAATAATGATCTTGTTAAACTTTTGAAATCTTTTTCTTCTTCTTTGTTGCCTATCAATTCCAGATGTTGGCTATCATCATGTTGATACGCATTTTGTTCACTACATTGCCGAAGAGTTCGGTAGATACGAGTATTTTTCAAATTTCTCCAAGCCATTTTCTTACACTGGCAAGCCAAAAGATCCTTCTCTGGTTATATAATGTCTTACCACAAATTTCGTTAATCTCTTGCATTTTCAAATGTATTTTTTACAAAACCTGTCATTTATAAAAGAAATAAAATGTTATTTTTTTTTTCAAGAGTCGTAAATGTTGTCCAACTCGTTTCGCTCGTTGGACAGTTACGACGGGTGGAATTAACACTCAGTTTTGCAACGTATTGCATACAAGATTTTTTGCAATTTTGCAATAAACATAACAATTTAAATATTCTACGTTATGTTCACATATAAATTTACGTCAAAGTAAAAAAGCAATTTTATTTTGACATTAATAATGTACAGGATTGCAGAAAAATATATCTACCTACTATTTTTATCAACAGTGATTTTTAAAGTATACATTTTTAATTACAATAAATGTAATTGATCTAGTTATTTCTAATAAAGAAAATCGAGAAACAGAGGAGTGAAAAGCTACGGCCAACCAATCAGTAGGCGAATATCCCAGTGCAGGGCCGTAATCAGAGGGGGTTGGTCAAAGCTGAGCCCTGGTACAAAAAGATCAGGTTCAGATTTAAAATATAACAGAACTTGCACCAGCTAACGATTCGACGGGGAATCAATTCAGTTTTATTGTGCAATATACATTGGATTGTTAAGGTATTATTTATGCAATACAACTCTGAAACATTGAGAACCTTAAAGGAAATAAAGAAAACACACTCATTTAGTGAACAATACATTGCAAAAAGTGTCGAAATAAAATCAATCAGAAATTTGATTTTAGATTTGCCCCTGTTTTCATGAAAAAGTTGCCGTGAATCTTAGAACTTGCTGATTCTGCTTTAAAGGACCGTACAACTAGTTTAAAAGATGCCAGTATCATAATAAAATCAGTCAAGTTGAGGTTCTTAGAACCTCTCAGGATTATCAAAATCTGGCACATGAAACGAATTAACTTTTAGATGATGTGAGATTGATAGCCTAAGAAGAAAGAACCAAAGTTAAGTAACAAACGATTTCCGGGATTGGACCGTGTCATGATTAAGATCGAAGAACTCAATGTTTCGCCCACTTTCGTAAGGGGCTTCATCAGGAGGAATAAAGGCAAAAGAGCACGGTAACTCAACGTGTGAACCACGTCAGGCCTCAAAAATTATCTAACCAAAGTTAAGTTCTGTTATGAAGGACTACCTAGTAATGGAAAATTGCCCTATTTTAAATTCAGTACAAATAATAATAAACCAGTTTTTATGAGAACCTTAGATCTTATACTCTGTTTGCTAAATGAGAGCTGATTAATGCAATAAGACAATTAATAGCTATTTATGCAACAAGAATAACTTTACAACCTCACTTCCAGTTCGAAATTGTAGTTTTATAACCTCACTTCACTTTTAGCGCATGGGCTAAAAGTAAACAGTTGATCTCATTTTAAACATGCTAAATTATAAAACGTCACTTTTAGTGAAAAAAGCTAGCGCTAAAAAGACTACTTTTAGTGGTGGTCGTAGAAAAATGTTTTAAAAATACAGATAAGTGTTTTAACTTTAACCTTTTTTTAGAATAAATAATCAAACATCTATTTGCTCTACAAAATTGCTGAGTCATTTAATAGTTGCATAGTTTATCATATCAAAATATTGGTTCAAAGGAACGATGGAGGATTGTATTTACAAAAAAATTTTGTTAAATTTTTAATCACTAAAAACGCGTACTTTATAGCACAATTCCACAAAACAGAAATGCCGACTGTCAGATAATTAAAATTTTGTTTAATAGTCAAAAATAAGAATAGCCGTTATGATAAGCAATCTCCAACGGAGAAGCTAATATAAGAAGAAAGAAGATTTAGATATTTATTTTTCCAGTAGTTTCAAGTATACCACAGAGTTATTAGTAAATTTTGAAATTATTATTTTTTATTTTCTCTCTTTTATGTTATGAATAAATGTTTATGTTTTTTAATGAAACTTTTAATAAATATTAAAATTTTTATATGCATCATTTGTATTTTTTTTATCTAGTAAGTGTAACAAATCAAAAATGTTTAAAAAACTACACATATGATTTTTTTAAAACATTGATATACGTACTCACCTTACATAAAATAATTACACCGAAATGGCAAAAAAAGCAAATTTTGCCTAATATTTGGTCTTGGCTATGGCTCTGTGCCAGTGTGTGTGAGAGAAATATTCATTTCCATATTATTAATCGTTAAATTTGAATTTGCCATTTTTGCTATAAATTTTGGTTTAATTTAAAATATTTTATTGATTAAGACTAACAGCTTTTCGTTTGAATTTCCTAAGTAGGAAAATTATATTTTAAATAATTTATTGTAAAAGTTATTATTTAAAATAGGCCAAATTAAATTTGTTTAAGCTACTAAATCGAAATTCTTTGGACTAGACACAACGCAACTAATTTTTTAAAGATAATATTGGCATACTATATTATTAAAATCGTTTACTATAGCGTTTGAATCAGTATGAATATTTTCTCTACAGGGTGGTGCGCTATAGAATGCTCAATACTTGCTTTCTTGTTCTTAGGTTGATTTTAAGTAGAATAAATCCTATAAACACATGAATAATCTACAAGTTTGTAGTAAAATGAAAAGTAAACGTTTAAAATGAACTTCTAACACTGTAATTTGTTTAATTAAAAATAAAAATGTAAATTTTATAACAAATAATTCATTTACTTACATGCATTTTCGTGGAAGAGATACATTTCCAAATCCTCTGATTTTTATATAACGTCCTATAGTGAGTCCGGTTTTTCACTTTTGTAACCGATGCTTAATATTTTGCCAGAGTGCACAATGTCACAATATGAAAATGATTAGAACGGAAGCAGGTTACGGTTCACATTTATGACGTTTCTGCTTACCATCTGTGCAGTTACTCCGCTGTGTTGAAACCATTTGAAATTACAGTACAAATCCGTAACGATCAACATTGTGACGCCCACGAAATAGTAGTTAGTGAGTTATAACAACTTTCTTGATAGTACGGGACCGAACAGAGCTGTCTCTTACAATTTTTAGAATTTCTTGATTCTTTATTATTGCTTTCTTAGTCTTTTCAAAGTAAAGCGTATTGTCATTCTTTATTTTTAATGGAATATTGGGAATCTTACTAAGAAGTGTAACTGAGTATTTTACTTTAAACAAATGTATTTTTTAGTACTACAATGGCCTTCATTTGTAAGCTAAATCTATGTAAAGCTATAAATTTTAATCTTATTCTCTTTTTATTATAGGCCAGTGGCCTGTTCAAATCCATAAAGTTGTTTCCTTTTTATTATTTTTAATATATTAAAAATATTTAGCTCTCAGTTATTAATGTATCTAATTGTTTTACTTTTAATGCTCTCCTTATTTTGCTATTAAGGTTTTTTAAATACCTTTATCAATTTTATTTTGTTTGAAATTCTACAAAAAGATTGAATATTTTAAAAGTATTTCGTTACGAATTATTTTTCCTGTACTTACGTATAACTATTTTTTCCTATTTACTAAAAGGTTCTATATGCTGTAATTGTTGTTTCGATTATTTAGCCATAAGTAACAAACCAGTTCAAAGGTTATATTAGCAGAGAAGGTTTAAATAATATTTTTAATAGACAATCGATTATATAAAAACGATTTAAAAATAATTAAATGTCGATATACTTTTGTTTCCTTAATGGCTTCCTTCCGAATTCAGTGACTCATTTGTAACATGTCCACTTGTGAAGTACAAGCTCTAAGGACGGCCAGGATTTAATATACTTTTAAGCGCAAGCTATTAATTAATGCTTAATAAATAATAACTAAGTGTGAGGCGTAATTCTTCCCCAAATACTTACTGACGGATGTGTAGCGGCACACAAACGCTCACGTTTCTGTGACAATTAGGCCAGTTATCACCTACCGGTATAATTCCTAATAATTATCGGAATTCCCTGCCTTCATTAACTTCCTTTCTACTTCATTACTGCTACACTCGATCAAAAAGATATTAAAATGCTGGAGCCGTTTGTGGGTTCGATTATTCCTAAATTTGCGCTTCTGAGGTTTTCGTCGAATTACGAGTCTGCCGCGAGATATTTCAAGGCGAACTCTTTTTGTTCTTGCAATTCCTGGGTAATTGCTACATATTTATAAATTTTTACATAACTGAAGTTGCTAAGTAGACGTTTCCTGGTAAAGGCTATAATTTTTTGATCAATAGTTTAGCCTTGCGGCCCTGAATTATCGATGTGTAATTTTCGACAATGTCATAGTATAATTGTAAGTAATGACACAGCCTTTGTTAATATGGATGTCCTAACAGCAGTATTTAGATTTATTTAAATAGTAATACATACTTAAAAATCGTTACTATTTGTAATATAATTTCTGCTTGTTTTGGAGATTAGATATTTTACTACTATATTATAAAGTAATAAAATTGCAGTAATAAAACTGCAGTTTGTATAGTACAAAAAGTTGTATAACTTAATGTAATTGTGGATATAATAGTAACTGAAAGTCTTTTACATACGGAAAAATAATAAGAGTTAGTTACGCAAAAATTATAGGCAGTAAAAGGATATACCCTCTAGACGAATTAAATAATTACATGTTATTAAAAAAAATGTCAATCTATCATGTTTAATAGTATCGCATGAAATAACAGATAATGTAATGTAAATGGAATCTAGTGGTTAACAAACTTGAATTTTAAATATCACCCATCCATATTGGAATGATACAGTGTTTTACGTAATGCTTGAAAAAACAAAATTTTCAATATGTTTTCTGTTATAAATTAACTATAATGTCTTAATATAATTATAAATAAAATACTGATGTTATAATACCTGAAGCTGCTATATTATTACTACAAATAATTTATTCTGATAAATATAATTTAATAGCAGGTAATAAACTGATACCTATTGGATGAATGACAAAGTTATTAAGAACTTTTACTCTATGATCATAAAGGAAAAATGAAAATGCTATTAAACAAAAAAAAAACGTTTCGTTTCTTACTGTGTTAACTTCCTGGAAAAAATCTATTTTCACATAAAATTAATTTGTACTACACATCAAATTCAAGGAGCGTCGTAAATTTTTATTAATTTGTTTATAAATATGAATAAAAAAATTGTCAAATTTGCCAAATAGTAACCCATATAAATAATTATGGTTTACCCATTTTTATTTCTTTTAAGATACTTATGGTTGTAGAAAACAGCTTTTAGCTAATAATATTACGTGTATTGCTAAATAGAATGTGAATAATACGCTATTTAAATGCAACATATTAGCTTTTTAAAATTTATAACCTGCAGGATGCCGCACATAGATGTGAATGGCAAATCTTTAGTTGAAATATTTTGAAGATAAAGTGTAAATAATTTTGGGTAAATTTTAAAGAGAACAGAATTTAATAATCAATTAAACTCCGATTCGATCTTACTTTGCGGGTGGCCCTTCGCAGTACGAACCACTGCAACGTTTGTATAGTTATACTGCTCTCTTTCTAACTTCTTAGTTCGTATACGCTATTAGAAGGAACACGTGGGCTCTTATCTTAGTTCAGCCGGTTATTTTATACACCTCAAACGGTTTTGGCAAATGAGTATGTTGTGTGTTTATATAACTTCATCACTGATGTTCATAAAAGTAACAGTCGTTAATAATTGTTTTACTTCTGGAAAATGTCAAATTTTAAGCGACCTTTATGACCTTTTTCCAATAATTTAACAGTTAAATTGCTAAGTTACCACCCGGTATACAGTATTATATCAAAGTGTTAACAGCCAAACAATTTTAGAAATGATAACAAACTAACCTTTAAGTTTTATTCTTATTTTACAAAGTCAAACAAACATTACGTGTTTCTGAAGTTAATTACAGATAATAAATTGTTTAATTATCTTTTCTAGTTTTACAATAGGTATGTAATAATACATAATAAATCCAAATTTAAATTATTTTATGTACGACTGCATTATAAAGTAGGTACTGTTTATGTTTATTATAGTTTTCGGAAATAAAGTAGTTCTTTATAGCACTAGTAAAATAACATTTACTTTGTTTTACCAGAACAGAACAAACGTCAACAGAACAATATAAACGTCAAATTTATAAACTCGATTTTTTTTATTTTAGCAGTCGAACATACATTTTTGTATACAACTTGTACATAATCTGACTTTATTGGTTCTTTATTGACCTCGCTCGCAATTCTCTCACGGCCGTAAAATTGACTGGTAAAATAAAGTCTTACATTATATACATGTTATATAGCTATTGTCAAAATGTATATAGCCAAATTCGCGTCATTGCAGGTTATTTATTATATATATCAGTAATTAAATCCCTATTAGTTAAGATTTTGTAATCGCCAAATTGTATCGTAATTTTGAAAAAAATTATAGTAATTCTGTATGAAAAGGTAATACAATTTTGCAAATTTTATTTACAAAACACATTATTTTATATTTATCAAGTTTATCAAATATTTAGTTGAAACATTAAAATCTTATCAATATTCTAGTAACCGAAGTTATAATATATTAATTACTTTATTATACATTTTTAAAGTACTACGTAAATGATGGTTTACGTTATTACTACCGGCGGTTAATTCTTCTGAATTCCTAAGTACCTACTCCAAATAAATTTATGATTCCTAACCGCCGGAAAATGTTTGGTACTGGTTAGCGTTATTATATATTATATATTTGTCAGAGAGTAAGAACCGCCGGCGCCGTGGTAAAATAAGTATGATTTTATTTCAGATTTAAAAATGCATAGTTCTTCTAATATGATATAATTTTGTTATTGCTTACTGTTTTTCAATTTAAATGGGAATAAATTATGAAACCAACAGCGTTAAAGTAAAATATAATATTCTATTGTATGTTAAAAAATTAGTAAGATAGTCAATAAAAATATATATTATATGCAAATCCTTACAAGAGCGGTAACATTGTTCAGCGAAAAGGCAATAAAATCGAATTCGGCTTAGACCGCGTAGTCTGTGTAGATAAACACTTAGCATTCTCTGGCTTAATGTGCCTTGCACGTTGTGAAGAGTAAGGATCTATGGGATGGCCATGCTCGTGTTGTTTGAGTACCTTGAAAACTAGGATACTTAGGCAGATTTGACCTTGTTGCTGTTTGTGCACCCATATTGACTAACGTTTAGCAAGACATTGCAGCTTGCATCATCAGAGTGAAAATCGCACATTTATCTACAAAGACTACGCGGTCTAAGCCGAAATTCTATTCTAACAAGAATAATTCAAATGACCGCGACAGCCTTAAACAATAAATGAAAAAGCAATTGTTATGTAAAATAGCAGCAAAAACTAAAAAAAAAAGCATAGAACAGTAAAAAATTATAATTTCTCAAACAGAAATTAAATAATGACTTTAAACAGTCCTACATGAAGGGCAAAGTCGAATTATTAGATATTTTGGCAGAAATTTATATCATTAGAAAAAAATTGAAATTTTTAGCTTAACCACTTGTTGCTTTTAAAAATATTGTAACGTCAAACTGAAAGTAGCGAAAACATTGCACTAATATATGCATGTTTGCTACTTTACGCGTTTTTGTTATATAATGTCTTGGTTTTTAAACATGTCCAATAGGAAGTGATTTATTTTATTATAATCTGAAATGGTATTTGGAACTATAATTTTGTATTGATTTTAAACAATTGTAAAATCAAATGTCTTACTAACATATTAATGGAAGTTTAATATAGTTCATATGCAAAGCATTTGAATATAAATTAGGTAAGCTGTCATGTTCTTTAACTACAAATTTCACAAGCACATTGAGTTTTGTGCAGGAAATCAATTCCGGTGGGCACGGATTAAGACGATTCCAGCCTAATGATAAGACATTAGTGTTTGCTGAGTTAAATCCTACGATTATTACTTTACCATACCTGCCATTAGAGCTACATTTAAAAACAAATTAAATTAAAACGTGGAGTGCGAAGCTATCATTAGCGGACAAAAAGCGACCTCCAGTGGAAGTTCCTTTTTATCCAATCAAGGATAACTCTCCGGAAGGGCACCGTTGAAAACCGTAACCCTGAAGAAGGTACCGCACACCGCGGACTAATTACTTCAAAATTTCCACGTGGCTTATACAGAGGGAATAATTAAGACTCTTGCGCGAATCAATTATAGTAATTCGAGTGCCAGCAGCTCCGAGATGTGTTTGTTTTAAGATTTCCAGGAAACATCTCTAGATTTATATTTGTAAGCCGATATAAGTTAAGCAAATAGAAAAGTAAATAATGTAGTAGGTAATCCTGATATAAGTACAAATGTTTCTGTCGCTACATTTAAGTTACTTATTTGAGAAGCTGCATTTTCGAAGCCTACTTAATTGTTTACAACATTACCAAAGTTTACAGGAATAATGTTTAGAAGCACATAATGTTTATCTATATACCTACTACACACAGCGACAAAAAGGAACATCTTTTATAAACTAAAACAATTATCGTGGGGGGTTACGTATGAAAAATATTAAAAATACATTTTGTTGTTTATATAAAAAGTAATTAAATAACCAATCCCTTGAAAACGTTCATTTAATTCAGTTATAGTTCGTTATAAAAGTGTCAGATTCAACTCCAGTATCTAAATTCAAAACAATATGACATTTGACAGCAACGTGACATTTAATAACGAACTATACCGCAACAATAAAACAACAATTGAACATCATATCTTACCTGTCTTAGGAGTGCTTTCTTGAAGTAGCGGCATCTTGGCGGTCAGGTTCAACCAAGAGTAAAATCAGTCCGAAAAACCATGTCAAAAATTCACCATCACATTAAAACAGCCCATAACCGCCCATTAGCAAGCGCGAAAGTACCATAATCTAGTGGCAGGTTAAATGCGGCTAAATTCTGAGCTTATACTTTTTCAAACATATCGTACGTAAGTGAATGCGTGGTTGGCATTACATATACTTCTGTTTCACATGCGATGTAGTTGCGAACTAAATGTAAAAGCACACGCACGAGGGATGACCTAACCTAGCCCAACGTAACGCATTTACCCCTCCACGGGGGTGGGGAATGTGGAGGGGAGAACTGGAGCACCCCTCGGATCCGGAAGACTTCTTTCACTACCCCCTGGCTACTGTGCTAAATTGCTCCGGTTTAGTCTACGTGACGAAGATTTTGCACTTGTCAACTTGTAGCTTGCGCTCAGGCACTTGGTTTTTCTTAACTTCTGCCTTGTCAGGATTTATGAGCGATGCCGTTTGCTTGCTACTTGCTATCTGCTGTTAGGACGACAGGAAACAAATTCTAAAAGGCAACGTTTCATAAATGTTTAAATTTTCCACACTACTCTTTTCTCTATACCTTAACGGTTTCAATTCAGGCAATGTCTTTACAAAGTAAACGAACATTTTTATGTTTCAATTTTAAGGAAAGAATTAGTTTTCTTTAATTCGCCGTGCTTCTCCAAAGTTGAAAATAAAAATTAATTGTGATTTCCACCCAATCAGTAATTTTAAATTTTGCACCAATTTGTTACTAATCATATAAGTTGCGACTGACAGGCTAAAATTTAAAGCATGATACAGTGTGAAATGATATGGAATTTCAAAATATTGCTCTCATCCCACAAGTAACAAAGCTAGGACACTTTAATGTTGTTTTTTATTTCAACCTTTTTATGATTATGATTACTTCTTTCGCGCATATAATTGTCAAAAATGTGTATGCCATGAACTTCAATTTTTAAATGATAAAACAGAAATTGAGACAGCTTCTTTTAAAACTCTTGGAAACGTTCTATCAAATCGTTTCACTATAGCGGAAAAATGAATTAAAAAAATATCAATTTTCGATGTATTTGTAAAGATTAACTTTTCTTATTTGAATTCACTTTTATATCATTATTTTTACCGCAGACTACTTGATGCGCTCTTACCGTAAGATTTGTTGAATCTTGAAGATGCAGTTAATTGTTAATTACGCCTATAGTTAAGCGGTACAAACACTATAGCAGTTTTAAGCTCAATGCACAATATATTTTGGCCAAATTCCATAAGTAATCACAAAAAAGATGCAAAGAATATATTACTGACTGATATAACTCAAATTTTACAAAGAATTTAAAATTAATTACTAATAATAGAATTGACAAACTAAATTTATGTGTCTGTAGTGTTAGACCTGATCATCAATAAAATATCACTGGGCAATATGTTTGCCCTTTTTTATGCTGATTAAGATCTGACACTTGCTTTTAACTAAATTTCAAAAATAAAATTCTTCGGTATATTACATTTTTTCAAGTTTTCATTCTGCTGAATTTTGCATTTGTTATGTGGTAGTTATTTTGGAACCTGGAGACCAGGACAAATCATGGGTTCTACATCAAATATGTATATCATTAGTTCTATTTACGGCTAGTTAATTATTTTTTATTATGGGTCTTTCTTCCGCGTAAAGAAATGCAGCCAAAATTTATGGTTTGCTTTAAACATAAAAAGTAGTTTTCACATTTTTATGTATGCATGTTTCGTTAACTTATTTATTAGCTTCTGCAGACATACATTTTTATAATAATTGAAAGAGTTTCTTGTTCTTTTTTTTTAAATTTTGATGTTGATTTTTAAAGTCTGAAACATAAATAGTTCTATTATAGTTTTGAAAGTGATATATTTATGAGAATATAATTCGTTGATTCTTGACCCAATCATCATCTCTTAAATTTAAAACATTGGCCAATAGAACCTTCTACCATACTGACAATATAGCGACTCCCGATTTTCTATTTAGTACGAGCTAACTTAGTTTCACGTACCAAATGACCTAATTTAGAAATGTCAGCTGATTTTGCGAGGTTTAAGTCCCGCGTTTTAAGCACACAAAGCTACAAAGTGTAATTCGGACAAACATTGATCATTAGCATTGATACTCAGGTAATAAAATAGTATTTACGCTCTCCCTTCTATATATTTTAAATTATTATATTCTTTTCCTAAATATAATTCGTAGTATGCCTAATAATCTATTATTTATTAAGATTATCAGTTCGTTATAATCCCAATGCATAAAAATACAACTCGTCCTTCGCACTCGTTGTATTTTCAGCTTTTTGGGATTATAACTCATAATTTTCTGAATTTCAAGGTAAAAGCAGCTAGTAGTGTTGACATCTTCTTGACATCAACGAAAATAGAATTGTACAGTTGAACTATATATTTCGACAATTAAATTGTCTTCTTCGGTTGTTTACATTGTAAAAAATTTTAATATCTGTAATAAAATAAACATTTACAAGTATAAAATATTAAAATTGATAATTATAGGTTAAATGAATAAATTAACTATTCTCAATGTATTTTATTTACCTGTTAAGATGTAGTAGTAAGATTTTTAAAAGATGAGAACATTTTTCAAAAAGTTTTCTATAAATTGTTTTCCTTCCTTAATATAAAATTGATTGAAAAGATGATAGCATTATTTTGTACTGCAATCGTATTAGACATCTTTGATTTATGTTAAAATCTGTAATATAAATTAGTATTTTAGAATTCTACTTTAAAATGCTAAAACTGAACAAATTAAACTTACTTTTAGAATTGAATGAAAAATTGATAGCTTTATTTCAAAAGTAATATCGAATTTGACATATTGGGTTTAAGTTAAAAAATCTGCAACATAAAATAGTATTTTTAGATTCACACTCTACAAAACTAAATATGAATGATCAAACTTCCTTTTATTAAGTCGTTTTTACATACATATTATTGTAATAGGTCCATTAAAGCTTTATTCAATTAAAATGGCTACTAATCGGTGGGGAGAGGTAACAAACAATGAAATTAGTGAAATCAAGAGGAAGACCGTTTCAAAAAATATCATCGTCAAAAAGGAATCTCAAGACATCAACTATTTTATTTCATTTGATATATTCTCTCGTCGAATATAACACGTGGTATGAAATCATCGAATCAGCTTAATTTCACTCATATCATATCACTAGTTAAAACTAGTTATATTAAAATAGAATATATAACAATTTACTGATTAGCGCTTACTTACCTCATGCTTTTTCGAGGTTATGTGGAGATTTGTATTTTTTTTTAAATATCACTTAAAACAGATGTTGATCAACATTCCACCTTTAATTAAATATAATAGTTTTTTTTACAAATATATAAATTTAATATGTAACACTTTGTAACACTTGATTTTACAGACAAATAGTGTTTAATGATTACACGAAAGTAGTTGCCCTACTTTATACAGTATAGAAACACAATCATTTGCATCTTCCTATACCTACTGATAAATCGCAAAATGAATTTGAAATGTCTTACCTCTGGGAAAAGTGTTCCTATTTCGTTTACAAATTTCAACTCTAAAAATAAAAACATTGTCAAACTCAAAATTTAACTAAAAACTAAAAGATAACGAAACCTAACAAAATAAAACTCCCATCCATACTGATCGTTATCAACATCAATTAAAACACATTGACTGTACGTCATGATATGCATTATGAAGATAAAAGTAGGAATCTTTTTTTAAATGTTTGTGGCAATATAGAGATATCAGTAAAAATAATTTTGCGATGAAGCAACAGTGCCTGAAGTTAGTCGACGACCTTACGTTATACTTTTAGTCTAGTCAAATAGTGGTCAAAAAGGGCGAATAGGGAAGGTTTTGGTGGAGTTTTGATATTTGGTTCCGATATATTTTTTGGGTCGATGTACACGAATATCAGGTTTACCAACAAAAATTTTGACCGGAAACACGTTTTTTAAGCAGTTTTTCTAAATTACCCGAAAGCTACCAATTTTTCGTAAATGTTGAACCTATATAAAATGAAAGAGGATACAATTTCCTACATTTTATGTAAGTACTTGAGGTTTTTTCGCTGACCAATCGTTCAGCCGCGAGAGCGCTGCGAAGTTATGGTCTAGTGTCTAGTCAAATGGTAGAAAATATGGGAAAGTTTTGGAGTTTTGATATTTGGTTCCTATATGTTTTTTGGGTCGTTGTACGCGATTATCAGGTTTGCCAACATTTCATTTATGATGATTCATTTCATATGCCATTTTTGATTTACGAAAAATGGATAATTTTCGAGTAACTTTGAAATAAACTGGGATAATTCCCTTTCTGTGCTTTTAACACGTAACTTCGCGGCTGAACGATTGATCGGAGAAAAAAACCTGAAGTATATAAAATGTAGGAAATTTTATTCTCTTTCATTTAATTAGGTTCAACATGTACGAAAATTGAGAGCTTTCGCGTAAAAAAAAATCGTTTTTTACACTGTTTTGCTTAAAAAACGAATTTCCGGTCAAAATTCTTGTTGACAAACCTGATATTCGCGTACAGCGACCCAAAGAACATATTGGAACCAAATATCAAAACTCCACCAAAACTTTCCCCTATTTTCTACCATTTGACTGGACTATTTCAGTTAGATCTATATTCGTCAAAATAATTACTGGAGAAAATAGATTCCTTAGGTTATAATAAATCGATTAAATCTAATATGCCATAGTACAAAGTTCCTCCGGTAAGAAGTTATAGGACTTGAAGTTCAATTTTTTATTTTTATGTTAGTAATGTCCACAAATGTAAAGATACCGACTTGAATTTTGGTGAGATATGTAATTATCAAGTAGCCATGATCACAAAAACAATGGGTAATGATTGTGATCTACAATAATAAATCAATTAATGAGGTCGGTGACGGATAATAACTTAAAATTTAAATAATTATTATAAGTAACAAAGTTATAGCTAAAAAGAGTTTTCAGATAATGGTAAAGTGCCTCTTACAGTGCACTCTAGTATATCAAACATTTTTTACTAATGCAGTACACAATAGTGCGCACGTATACCAAAATTCAAATCGGTATCTTTACATTTGTGAAAATTACATAAAAAGAAAAACGAAAAAAAAGAACTTAAGGCTCTATTAACTTCTTACTGAAGAGACTTTGTACTAAGGTATATTAGGTTTAATCGATCTATTATAACCTAAGGAATCTATGACTAATTGGTGGGAAGGCAGCTCTGGGACATTTTTAAAAATCTGTTTATGTTGGTGGCACTGCAAGTCTGTGTCAAATTCGAGGTTAGCAAGTTAGGTTTTTCATCAGTTTGTGTCAAAACTGCTCGAATTTGACATAGACTTACAGTGCCAATCATTTATGGTCAGCCGGTACCATTAATATCAAAAGTGTCAAATTATTTTCATGGAATAAAATTAGATTTTCTTCCAATTAACAATATACGATCAACGGAAAAATATTGTAACTAACTCGTATGCTAATCGGGGATTAATAATCTCTACAATTAACGGGCTCGCTGGTGCTAGGGCGTTAATATGTCTCGATTATTAATCGCTCTCATTAACATACTTGTTTCTTAAGTAACTGTTAATACCTGATCTGTACCCATGACAATAAATCGACGAGAGTTTGAGCTAGTCCAGGCTGTGATAGTCTTTTGTTGAAAGGCTGTACGACATCTTTTATAATAATTTCGAGTTGACAGTGAATTAGTTTAGTTATTATCGTAGTGTCTTAGATTCGCTAAGTGCAATGACCCAAATGAATGGCGATTATTTTTAGGTAGTTCTAGGAGTTTAATGTGCGTCCTACTCCGTAATAGAAATTCATATGATTCAGTTACCACTGATCGTTTAGTACGTCTCAAAGAAGACTATCAACACATCAAAAACGTCGTCGAGTTACTAAAAAATGACAACTGCATCATCTACATAGATCTCAAAATGGTGAATTTTTTACTTGATGAACAAGGAGGATACACGAAATATTCAAGTTTTGTGTGGCTCTGGAATAGTGAATCTAAGAAAAAGTATTAGACACGGAAGAAGAACTGGCCAGCGAGAGCATGTTTAAAACTTTCCTCCTCCAGTCACCTTATACATTTTCTGAAAGTCTAGATGCCTTCAGCAGTGTGTACTGTGGAAAGTTGTATCAATATATAAAGCTGTGGATGAGCGATGCCAAGGAAGGTGAGACACTCGGTTTGCGGAAAGTTCGTTCCCCACATTTCGTTTCCCACATTTCGTACCCCACATTTCGTTCCGGGGATATTTCGTTTACACGGTGTTGAAAAACGAGTACAGCGATCGGAATGCAGTTGGAAAATGAAAGATATTTTAATTAATTTATTTATTATAATAAACTGATAAGAACTATATACAGTATGTCCCCGGATTCAGTTTACAAGAGGGAACTAAATTTAGTTTTACCAAAGAGCCTATGCTCTTTGGTTTTACATAAAAATGTTATAGGAATTATAATTTCTGCTTGGGTTGTAGAGAATTTTAAGAAAAATTTCAGTTTTTCAAAAACAAGTCGGCCTTGACAGTTAAGCAAAAATATTTTCTTTTCAGGTAAACTACCCTTTTTGTTCATGATACGGCAAAATATTACAAAGAAAAGTTGTTCAGAATGAGAAATTATGGCCCTATAAAAATATCAGGAAGATACGCACTTAGATTAAACCGTAATTTTTAATAAATGCAATTTATTTTGTTATTATAATATAAATTAATTAAAATATCTTTAATTTTCTAACTGTATTCCGATCGCTGCACTCGTTTTTCAACACCTTGTAATCTAGGAAACAAATTGAGCTCGCTCGGGAACGAAGTTTCCTGGTACGAGATGTGGGGAGACGAAATATCCCCGGAACGAAATGTGGGGTACGAAATGTGGGGAACGAAATGTGAGGAACGAACTTTCCGTATCCCGAGACACTCGCATGGCGGTCGGCTAACATTAGGACATCAAAGATGCCTTGAAATGGTACACTCCAGAAAAGCATACAAACGAAAATTTAATCTATGAAAGAAACATGTGTCAATTACTGAATTACTTTGTACTCATTTTTCGCTAAAACTTATTCAATTTGAGTATCTAATTATATTTTTCTATTTCAATACTTTGAACTTATACATCATCTAATATACGTATTTGTTGATTTTAAAGCTGATTCATGGTATTGTTTGTTGGAATTATATTCTAAATAGAATGATGAGAATATAATTGGCGTAATTATGGAAATCATTGTCACCGGGTACTTCTTTATGGTGATTGATTGAAAATGGGGGTATACTGTGGAGCAAAAACTGGATGTGATAGGCAAAAAGCAATGGAGTTGGTTATTTTTGCCGATCGAGTGTGTAGGGTGGTGGCACAATAATTTATGTAAGAAACGACATAGATTGTTTAAACATTCCTGAAACTAAAACTGAACCTGTTGCTAGTCATTTTAAATATTGCTGTATTAAATGTAAAACCCAATTTGAAATTGTTACTACTGTTTATTTACCGTCTGGTGATATGAACATTTTCAAACACCTTTACTCGACTGAGAGATATCTCGCTACGAAAGAATAATCATTTGCGGTGATTATAATGTATATTGTTTAAACAGAAAGTCATCTAGCGAGTTAATAAATTTATATGCATCCTATACCCTGTTCCACCACGTTCAAGATACGACTAGAGTTACTTTAAGTTCAAGAGGTCTTATTGATAATTTCTTTAGCAATTTAGATGCTATTATATTGCAGCGTGAAGTTGTAAACTAGTATACTCTACAATTTAAGGAAAATATAGTTCTTATATACAAAGCGCGAGCTTTTTAATCGAGGTGAAGCCGATACTAAAAACGCTCTGAGCAAGGAAAAACACTTTTCTCACATGTTGCACGTGCAATTTTTTTACGTACTAGAGGAAAGTGCTTAAAAATGTTGATATAAAAATATTAAAAATTGGGCAAAAATAAACTGTGCGTTGCTATGCAGAAAAATGTTGATATGCAGAAAAGTACTACTTTTCCAAACGCTTTTCCGTTGCTCTGCAAACAAGTGTATTTATGTAGAAAAGTACCACTTTTCTAAACGATTTTTTATTTAGAAATACAGTACATTTCCCCACAGTACGTGTGCAACGTACTTATCTGAGAATATAATTCATGTATCACGTGACGCTATTTCATCCAATGAGATGCATGCAAATGCCTAGTTACACATTATCACAGCGGTAGTAATTTATTTTCGTAATTGTTTTTAGGGGTGATCATAAATGGTTGTGATTTTTTTCTTAGATTGGCACTGTTAGTGTTGGTTACCCTGCTGTCAATTTTAAGTCCGTGTCAAATTCGACGTTAGCAGGTTAGGTTTTGTGTCAGTTTGTGTCAAAACTGACGGAAAATCTAACCTGCTAACCTCGAATTTGACATAGACTTAAAATTGTCAGCAGGGTAACCAACATTAACTGTGCCAACCTAAGAACAAAAAGTAAATATTTGATATTTTGCATTTCATTCAATATATTCTCTTTCCAAATATAATTCGTGTAATGATTAATGATCGATGATTTTTTACTCGTTAAAACCGAAACAACAAATTTAACTCGTGCTACGCACTCGTTAAATTTAGGTTCCGGTTTTAACTCGGAAAAAATCATCGATAATAATCATTCCACTTGTTATATTACAACTGACAATTATGTTCACACACAAATTCATAAAAATACTTTTCGTACAAACCAAACATGTAGAAAAATGCGAAAATCGGAAATTTCTTGTTCATAACAAATTAATGGTCAACCGCAAAAGCTTTATAATAGAATAATTAGAAGACTGTAAAAATAAGAAAGCTAGAATAGTAAGCCAACGCTCTACATACGGTAAAACTTAGAAAAGGACCTACAAATAAGAAAGTCGACCAACAAAAGAACGTATAAATATAACTAAGAGAACCAGAAAATATAGAACCTAAAACCAATGACAAATAGATAACGACCGCGATGAAACAAGGATCTGTGATTTAAAAACGTTAAAAACTGGAAGAACTTGATACGAGAGTAATTAAATACCTTGGTTGTTTGAATGTAAGAATAATGCATGCAAAAATACAAGCCAAATTGATTGTGTATTCAGGAAAGACATAAGATGATGCAGTAAATGAATATAAAGTAGAGTTGATGATCAGTCCAGAAGCAAAAAGAGCACTTATACAGTGGGAAGGGGTTTCTGAGAGAATCAGTGTAGCCAGATATAAGCCAATTTTGTCATAAGACAAGAGTGATAATGATATTAATACTGGTAAAAAGAGCTAGAATTTGAAGAACTGAATATAAAGCTAGATGCAATAGAAATATTGAATGCTGTAGTGCAACTAAAGAATGATAAGGCTGCAGGAGTAGACAACGTCCCAGCGGCATTGATAAAAGCAGTTGCTGGAACATCGTTTACTCTATGAAGATATGGGATAAAAAAATGAGGCAGAATGAACTATAGAAATTGCAGAACTATAACTATTTAAGTACAAGTGAAGTAATAACAAAGATAATATTAGGCAGAATGAAAAGTGAGATAGAAACTATATTAAGAACAAACCAGGCAAACTTTAGACCGAGAGAATCATGTATCGATCAAATTAATACATTAAGAATTATCCTGTATGAAGAAAATGGGTCTCAAAACACATTCGATAAAATAGACCGGTCCAACATGTGGAAAATTCTGTAAAAATAGAGGGTACCTGCAAAATACATTAAATTAATTAAATTATTATATGATAATTATGGTGCATTTAATCAACATCACAAGAAAAGATCACATAAATTTGTCGAAGAAAGCGGAGTTAGACAAGGATGCATATTCTCGCCAATTCTGTTTCTAATAATTACAGACTGGGTAATGAGGAAAACGATCAACAATAAAAAAGAATTGGAATGGCGATTTGACATTAAATTAGAAGAGTTGTTTAATAACTAAGCGAAGGGAGCATCTGCAAGAAAAATTAAATATGTTGAGGAACATAGAATAACCAAAGGAAACCAAAAAATGGGGAACTTAACAACGCTGATAAAATCAAAATATGTGTAAAAAAAATGAAAGTAAGGATATACAAAACTGTGATAAGGCACCGTGACTTATGGTTGCGAATTGTGAGTGCTAAAAGAGGCAGACAAAGAACTGCTCATGCGATGGGAACGGAGGATGTTGAAAACTATATACGGAGAAGTATAAGAGCAGGAAGAATGGAGAAGAAGGACAAACAGAGAAATAGAGACAATATGCAACGAATCTAAAATAAACACCTATGTAAGAGCACAAAGGAAAATATGGTTAGGGCAAGTGGAACAAAAGGAAAGGGAAGCTTAGGAAAAGATGGTATAAGAAGTGCGAATGTAATAAACTGGAAAGAAAAGGCTTTGAACAGAGAAGAGTGGAAAACAATTGTCACTTTTTTTAAGATAACACAAGTTCTTCTTCTTAGGGTGCCATCTCCGTCCGAAGGTTGGCTATCATTATGGCTATTTGTATTTTATTCACAGCAGTTCTGAAAAGCTGGTTCGACTTGCAGTTATACCACTCTCTTAGGTTACGCAGTCATGATGTTCTTCTACTACCCACGCTGCGCTTCTCTTCTATCTTTCTTTGGATAATAAGTTGGTGTAATTAATATTTCTTACTTCTCATGATGTGACCCAGGTACGCAAACTTTCTCTTTTTAATTGTAAATATCAACTCTGGTTGCTTTTCCACTCTTTTCAAGATGTTCTCATTGGTTTCCCTCTCTGCCCAAATAACTTTCAGAATTCTTCTGTAGAGCCACAATTCAAATGATTGCAGTTTTTAAGGTGTATCTTGTTATAGGCATGGGCTTCTGCTCCATATAGTACTACTGTAAAAACATAGCATCTAAGTAATCTTATTTTTAATTGTAGGGTTAGGTCTTTACTACAAAATATCTTTTTCATTTGCATAAATGCATCTCTTGCTATTTCTATTCGGCAGTAAATTTCTTCCGTTGAGTCGTGTTTATCATTGACCATGCACCAAGGTGTTTATATTTATAGACTCTTTCTATTATTTTGCCCTGTATTCTTAATTCGGCATTAATGTTTGTGTTTTTTAATAATCATGAATTTAGATTTCTTTATATTCATATGGAGCCGCTACTTTCACTTTCTTTTCGTACCCGTTCCACAATTCTCCGTAGGTCTTCTATATTTTCTGCCAACAGGTGTGGTCCGCATATCTTAGGTTGTTTATTGGTTTCTCATATGCTGTAATACCAGCCGTTTCATCATGTATTGCTGTTTGTATTACTTCTTCGGAGTGTACAGTGTGTCCCAGATCGAGTGGGATTGCATGGGTAACTTTCTTAGCATTGAAGATAGAGATTTGGTTAAATGGTCTATGTTTTGCAGTTTCATATGCTGATTTAAAATCTGTTTGAAAAAGTTCACAATGTCGAATCCATCAGAAGTTATTTAAAGAAAAACTAAAAACAGTCATTTTCTTCAAGATGGCTGCTTTTGAGGAACTCGTATCAACTTCCTTAAGTTAAATGGGCGCCATATTGGATTTTTAGGTTACTGAATAGATTTTTTGATTCTCTTTTCAACGATGTAAGATAACGTATGATGGAATAAAAATTCCAGTAAAATTAATTGTTTTTACATTTCAATCGAGTAGGCTTACATGGATAAAAAAAAAACAATATTTACTTAGTGAATCTCATTAAGCCTGTTCGTGGTAACCCCAAAATGTGAAGAAACATGGACAAATGAAAGTTGTCGCTACCTGGAGCTTTTGCGCCAATTTGTATACACCCTGTATAGTCTATCTGATTTCTGACTACTTTGTGTTTCTTATCTTGGGGTGATTTCCAAGTGTATAATCTCCTGGTTGGTTGTTTAAACAACGTATTTGTTACTACTAGGTCTCTTTCTTGTACAAACTGTACTAATCTTTCTTCTCGTACATTTCCTTTTCCAAGT